>CATIWQ010007723.1:0-11214 GCA_949673415.1 Euphorbia schlechtendalii
TAAGAAGGTTGATCAAAAGACATTCAGAGGAATGGTTGGCTCTCTGTTGTATCTAACTGCAGGCCTAACATTCACTATGCAGTCTGTTATTGCACAAGATATCAAAATGATCCTAGAGAATCACATCTGAGTGCAGTAAAAAGAATCCTCAGATATCTGCTTGGAACCATTAAAGCTGGATTATGGTATCCAAGTAATGAAGACTTCCCATTAAAAGGATTAACTGATGTTGACTATGGAAGAGATCAACTAGAGGATGACATTTTCTAGGAAACAGTATCGTCTCTTGGTACAGCAAGAAACAGACCTCAGCAACTCTATCCAACTACAGAAGCTAAATACATGGCTACTGGAAGTTGTGTTGCACAAGCACTATGGATCAAACAGCAACTTGAAGACTATGGAGAGTGCAATTGATCTGTCAAAGAATCCAGTTCAGCATAGCAGGATGAAACATGTTAACTTCATACATCATTTCATAAGAGATCACGTTCTCAAGAAAGATGTTAAGTTGGTATACATCTCCACTGAAGAACAAAGAGTTGACATCTTCACCAAACCTCTAAACAAAGATCAATTCGCTTTCCTCAGAAGAGAAATTGGTATGAGCAATCCAGTATGAACATTACTTAGAAAGAAGGAGTAATCACTCAGAAGTAAAATGTATCTCAGAAGCGATAGTCATCTTCTGAAATTATAGGATAGCGCCATGTCTCAGAAGATTTAACCCGCGAAATGCTCCACATTTCAAAATTCAAAACCCAAATCCCAAGCCGGACCTTTAAGTTAAAACTGTTCACATTCTTCCATTAATCACGCTTTTGACTGTTACCTATATTTTAAACGGTAAATGCTGAAACCGTTACTGTGGTAAATTACTTTTCCATTCCTCTGAAACCGCCTCTATATAAAAGAAAAGACTGTTCATCATCCAAACACTTTATCAAATCTTCAGAACTTTTCCAATCTCTCCAAAAATCCTTTCTTCTCTCAAGAACCCTAATCTCTTTAAACCTCTCTTACAAAAATGGAACCCAAGAGAACTGGATCATCAAAAGCTGATTCTAAGGAGCAAGTTATCATAAAAATCCCTCCAAAGACCTTTGAACATATTCTATACAGGTTAAATCCCTCAAACATCATTCCACAAAGATATCTTGGAGACGAATCATTTATTCAATCTAGTCCCTACAAAGAAACCATAGAGTTCCATCAGTTCAACACATGGATTAAACTAAAGGAGCTGACCTATTTGGCAATAGTTCTTGAATTCTATAAGAATTTGAAGAAGTGCATAGTGAGCAAGGAGGAGCTTAAAATGGTAGTTAAAGTCACGGAGATTACCATTACTCCTACATTCTTGGTAACTCTTCTGAATCTGAAGGATGAAGGTGTCGCTCTCAAAAGGGGATGTGAAGATGCCCTAAGTTATAACAGAAAAGCCTTCATGCCAGAAGGCTGGTTCGGTGAGAAAATCAGCACTCACATAACTCAAGAGCCGAGGTATTGGTAGTTTATAATGACTCACCTTCTTCTCCAGAAGATGAATTCCACCAATGCAGTTTTAAGCTATGAACACTGCATCTTGGTGCACTTGGTAGAAAAGAAGAAGGTAAACTAGCTAGTCATTATAATGCAGCACATGCTTCACCACAAATACACACTTGGTGGTCTCATCAGTAGAATCATGGCTACATGTGGAGTGGACTGTTCCGAGGAAGATGGATCTCTAGGAAGCGAGATTGTAAAGGAGACCTTTGACAAGAAGGTAGATTATGAAACGAAATGGGATAGGGAAGAGGCCCTGAAGAAGGATATAATGAAGAAGAGAAGGGAGAAAGAGCTGAGGGAAGCAAAGAAGGGTGAAGTGGCTAAAAGGGTTGAGGAAGTCTCCCCCAAGAGGCAGAGGGAACCTGTGCTAAAACAGGAAGTAGTCCCTAAGGTAAAGAGAAGCAGAATCAGCAGAAGTAAGGCACTTACTGCTGAGGGAGTATTAATAACTCCTACTGAAGTGACTAAAGGGAAGGCTAAAGGAATCACATTTTCCATGAACAAAATTCAGTACGTGTAAAGGCCTTCAGAAGAGAGTAGCTCAGGAGATGAAGAGGATAACCAACCTATAAGTGTACTGACCAAGAGAAAGAGGGGAGAGTTTGATCCTAATATGGTCATTCCTAGTGAGGATGAGACTGAGGAAGTGGAAGAAAAAACAGAAGAGGTGGAAAGGAAGGAGAAAAAGAAAGCCAAAACTTATGGCAAAACTGTCATTCTAGAAGATGATCCTGAAAAGGATGACATGGTTGAGGCTATAAACTGAAGCATAGTGGAGACATTCACTCATTTACCTCGTAAAGTAGTAGGAGGTATAAGGATTGTAGTAGAGGAGGCAGAGAAGAGATCTCTGTTAGAAGGGAAGAGAACTCCTGCTCTAGAGGATTTTGCTACTAAGATGAAGGAGAAGAGCACCTTTGAGACAGAGGAGGATGACTCAGAGGAAGTGGATGGTAAGGTCTTGGAAGGGACCTCAGTGGATTTTGACTTACCCTTAGGGGCTCTTCCAATGGTTCCAAGTCCTATCCCTCCAAAGGTGGTAAATCCAATTAACTTTGTACTAGAAAAGAAACCTCAATCTCCTCCTCTAGATCAACAGAAAGCTATTTTTGATCCCTCTCATATCTTCACCGCCTCTCTTGAGATACCACAATAGTTCTTATATACTCCAGGGGGATATCCAACAGCTGACATAGATCCTCTTGAAGTAGCAGTATCTATCGCTCAAAAGATTTCTAAGGAGATTGAGGTAGAGGCTAAGAAAGTTGAAGCTGCTGAAAAGGAGGATAAGATTCAAGAGAAGAAGAGTGAAGATAAGGAGGGAGAGACTGATAAGCAATCTCTTTTGAAAGAGAATGTGCTACAGGAAGACCCGTTCCTATCAGCTCTTCAGAAGGAATCAGCTCAGGGGACCGTAGTGGCTGAATGGGGTGTTCAGTCATTAGCATCAGATCCTGTTGATGAATTCGTTACCATAGCCCACTCTATCTTTGCCAAACACAATATCAGTCTAGAGGATATAAAGGAGGAGGATGAAAAGAATGTTAAACGTGAGAAGAGAGATGAAGTCCTATTGGAGGACATAAGTGTTGAAGATGAAGTTCAGATCTTAAAGGGGTCCAAGACTCAGCAGCAGCGTCCTTCTATGCTAAAGGTTTTGGTGGATCCCAATAGCTCCATCGCTCTAATCCCCAGACCTGAGGAGCAAAGGATCTTTGGGGATGAGTCTCTTGATAGCAGAGGATGGATGATTGGTGACATTGCTGAGGGAGCAAATCCCAGCACTTCTGTTCCTATCAACTCCCTTCATCACATAGGGAAGACTCTTGATGATCTCCTAACTATGACTCTTCGCCTCAGCAACTCAGTAGTGGATACTAAGTTCGCCCCCTTTAATCGCCAGCTTGCCAAGAGCATAGCCCTTATCTCTGAGCAGGCACAGACAATTATGGAAAGAGCTGATGCAATTCCCCTTCCTTCACAAATCCACTCTGAACTTATAGAGCATTTACAACCTCTCATGGAGATAAGGCTTAGTAATTATGTTGATATCCTAGAAGCTCTTAAGAAGTTGAACGGGATAATGGAAGATGGTGAGAAAGGTCTGATGATAATCCACAATGAAGTTAGTGGGGTGAAGGAGATCATTCAGAAGCAGATAGCAGATGTCATTTATACTCTGGGGATTGCCATTGAGCGCACAACAACTGAATACTCCATGGGGCTGAAGAGTGAGGTGCATGCACTCAGGACTTAGAATGCCTTCTATCTGTGGTAGCAAGGGAGAATCCAAACTAGTCTTGATGAGATGTTAAAGCATATGAACGAATCTAAGGCTGAAACTCTCAAGGCTACTATAGATTCTAAGAGGGAATTGAAGTCAGAAATCTTCAAGGTTGTTGAAAGTGCCCACAAGCAGATCACAGAAACTACCTTTGCTCAGAAAAATGAGGCTGTAGATGAAATGGAGGAATATATTCAGAAGTATGCTGCTACCCTTACCAAGACCAAAACTGAAGCCAGAGATATAATGGTGGTGAGGAATGCAAGCACTTCAAAGGCCCTTCAAAAAAGCATTGATGAGCTCAGTAATCAGCTTGGTGGCCTATCTCTCCACTCCTTCTGCTCACATGACAGTGAGATCGTTCCATTCCTGCAGCATCTGGCGAATGGGCTAAACACTCAGTGGATATGGAATCAGAAGGCTCTCCAAGTAATCCTTGAAAGCATCTTTCCCTCTGTTCCTAGCAAAGCTACACGGCTGATTCAGCAGATTGTCCCTCCTCTTCAAGCAAATGCAAAGGCTGTTCAAGATGTCATTCAAAAGTTTGCGCTTGATGAGTAGAAGATAGTTGCTCAGCTTGTTGGTGCTGAGTGGAGGGAGAAGGATAAGAACAGCTTCGAGGAGATCTGGGAAAGGTGGATGATTTTCAACCAACCCTCTAGCAGCGCCATGGAGGTAGATCAGCCAGAGAAGACTCAACAAGATGAATTTCTAGCACTTAAAGAAAAACCTTTGTAATTTTTAATTCATCTTCTGTAAAAACTTTGTAAACTAACTCTATCAATAAAAAGTTTTTACTTTGGTTCAAAAGTACAACTCTTCTTTGTACTAACTTCCTTGTAATTCATTAATCAGAACATATGCATAAGATTATGAGGGAGTAAGTGCATCCTGTACTTATCTTCACTCAGAACCAATAAAATGTGGGAGATTGTTGGATTCTGAAGATTATATAGTTTTGTAAGTTTTGAGTTCAGAAGCAAGGCTCAGAAGGAAGTCGCCTTAGATGCATAAGGTTTCATCAGAAGAGCTATGAATGCTTAAAAGCTGTTAAATCAGAAGAGGTTATATATATCAGAGGATCACTCAAGACTCAGATCGTTAAAAAGCCCCTCTGAGGATTGCAAAAGGTCAACTTAGTCTTTGGGTGCCAAAAAGTCAAAAAGCTGACTTTGCATTTAATGTCACCGCGCGCCTTGTCCCCAAGCATACTACAAGACAAAAGTTGTTGCAAAATTAGGAACAAAAACTTCTCTGCAAATCTCACCTGCAACTACCGTACAAAGTGGTCCTCCAAAATCAACCTAACACAACATGGCATGGATCAGAGTCGGACGAGCTCTCTAACGGATCGTTAACGGAAATAAGATTGAGAGACAAAGATAGTATTTCTAGCAATGGTCCTAATATTAACGGAAACATTCTCTCCCTCTATAATGATTTTTGCCACTAGAGAAGGTTGATGAATCTTAACATAAGTATTCAAGAGTGAATCAATTCTCAATCTACTTACAACCTTCTCATAGCAAACATTTAAATCTCATCTGTTTGTAATTGAACTAACTGAAACAAAGTTCAAAAGTTCACATAAATCATTCTCCTATAAACTGTTGTAAATCACACTAAGCTAAGGGTAATTTAGTGTTAAGGAGCTAAGTTCTCATAAGGAAGGTACTTGAAGGAGACGAAGCTCAGAGTCTCAGATATAGAAGAACAGTACTTCTGTATTGGTATAGCTCAACAAAGATTGTTGAAGGGTACTTCAGTCAAAGCATTGTAAAGGGTTTACTCTTCACTAGAAGAAGAGTTAATAGTGGATTAAATCTTGGACGGGAGTTTCCAAGGACTGGATTAAGCAGAGGCTGAACCAAGATAAAATCTTTGTTTGCACTTTTCTTACTCTGTTCTTTTACTTTGTGTTATATTAATTCGGCATCAAATAACACTTAAGTACAAAAAGGGGATTCTAAGTAAAGATTACTTACTTAGAAGATACTTCAGAAGCAACCTTCTGAAGTTAAATAGTGAACTTGATAAAGAGTCATTCACCCCCCCTCTAACCTATTTTACACCCTACTGGGTCCAACAGTAACTAGTAGGACCCGATTGCAATGGAGATTGTTGAATATATGGCTAATTATGCATGTAGTATTAGTGGTAGTGACGATAGTGAATAGTTGAGACGAATAGATGATCTTATTTTCCACACGTATCTTCTAAACCACTAAATACCAATTCATATTTTATCCCTCCACGTGTTAGTTTTAAGCGAGAGTCTAAACGTAAAATGAGTTTTGATGTAACTAATTTCGTACGAGTGGGAGATGGTTTTCTTGAAGTGCCTCACATGAGTGATGTGGAGAGTTTACATGAATACTCATCCAAGGACTAGATGGAGCTATTAGACAGAGGGACATCTTGATAGGATGTAGAACCTCAAGGAGAGAGTGTTGGGACTAATGAAATTGTCATTGATATAGATGGAAAAAATAGAAGGGGATAAAATAGAAGGAGCAGTGAATGTGTTAACTTGAGTTATGGAGAAAAAGGAAAAGAATATGACACCCCGAGTGGATGATATGGTATTGATAGTGCACAAGTTTCATGTGGAGCATGTAGTCATTGTGTTCGCATGGCTAGGAGAGTGCCACATCATCTTGCCATCAAATACGCAGTGTGTGAATTTTCCGCCTAATGGATACTTTAGTGTGTATATGGAAACTATGAGGAATGGATTCAGGTTTCCTCAGCCTGAGTCGGTTGCTAGGTTGAGCTTCATCCCAATGCATGGGCAGACTTGATGGGCCGTTATTAGCTATGTGCTGACTTTAAATTTGATGCCACCTTCTTTAGACCATTGTGCAACATGAAGAAGAATTAAGGGGATGAATATTACCAATTCGCCAAAGCACTCAGGGTTCTACAAGTTTGGTAATAAGCAATCTTCAAAGAAAAACTTTAAGGAGTTTTGGTTTTGCATCCGAGTGACACAAATTATCCAACTTTTTCCTACAGAGTGGTCGTTTAAGAAACCTACCAACCTAATGTGTAGGATTCGTCATGCTAAGGATGTTAGGGTAGATTTTTTCAAGAGTCTAGAGCCCAAGAGATGGTCACTAATAGGAGCCGTGTGGGTCTCAATCATGGGATATCACATACTAGCTCATGATCCCATGACTAGGGGTGTTTTATATCTTGCAATCCTTGAGCCTTCGATGGGTACTTACTCATCTTTTTCCTTGTGTTTTATTTTATTTTAGGTATGTCTTCACCTAATGAAATTGCTACCAAAATTTTAGCTGCAAAGAAGGTAGCCATGCAAAACCAAAGATGGACGTTTTTTTTAATTAACGCAATTACACAACCAGGTGAAAGGTGATCGCAATGGGAGGCTCTGTGGGAATCTCCAAGTGTCCTTTAATAGGAATATTTTTTGATCCTTCTCCTAAACGGGGGGAGAAAGAGTCCGACCAGATTTTTTCTTATTTAGCTTACAATGGTATGTAATGATTATGCCATTCTAACTTGCATTCTCATTTCAAGTTATATTTGATGTTGAGATTACTAGATCCTGATTTCCATTCAAGGTAGAATTGGTGGATGTCTTTGTACACGAAGCCCCTAGCACTGACTATCGAGATGTAAGGTTCAATCTCTCATAAGGGGATGTTTCTCTCTTCTTGCGGACAAGTGAAAGTACAAAGAGGAGCCTATAACCATCCTCTCAACCATCCTTTTTCAAGATGTGGCTTCAGTAAGCCGTGTAGATAAAACTTTTTTTAATTTTATGCCAAGGTTTTAATTTTTGCTTGATTTACTTTTATCTTTTGGGTCATGTCTCGAACCTTTGAGCCCATCCAATGAGCACAGATTGATACCCGATACGAGATGAAGTACAAGATGAAGGAGGAGGATGCCAAACTCTCCATGACCAATAAAAAGGCGGAGGAAGTTGAGAATGACCGGGTTTGGGTGTAGAAGGACCTTAAACAAGCAATTGAGCAGGTCAAGGAACTTGAAAAGGAATTAGCTAACTCCTAGGAGGAAGCAAAGAAAGCTCATGGAACTATAACCGACATCACAAATCGACTAGTCGAATGCGGTTATCTCTATAGTGAGAGGGTCTTGCAAGAATGCTAGGTTATTCAATTAGACATCTCTAGGAACTTAGTCTATGATGTTGACTTCCCCAACTATGAAGATTTGGCAATTCATAAGGCTGAAAAAGCAGTACCTAGAGGAGAAAGCAGAGGCAGGTGAAGGAGATGACCATATGCCTGACATTGAAGTCCATTCTCCTCTCATCCTTCTTATAGACGAGTCAGTGATCATCGCACAAGCTCTAGCTAATCCAATTAACCCTCATGTAGTTGAAAATAATATAAGTTTCTTCATTTTTTGTTAACTTTTATGGAGCCGTCTATTGGCTATGTTTTGTATTATTTTTAAGCCCGTGTGGCATATAATGTTTGGTTAAATTCCTTTTGAGGCGTATGGTTTTCCCATGTGGCTTGTAATACATTTTGAGACCTTGGTGGCTTTTGTTAATGCATTTTCCTCTATTTTTCGTTTAAGTAATTTTTATTCTCCTCTTATACTTTCAAGAATTTGTTTAGCAGGCTTTATTAAAATAACTTAGAGAAAACTTGCTTTTCTAGGACCCTTTTGGTACCTAAGAGCTATAACCGACCATTATACAAACTTGTGGTGAGTAAAAGGAGTCGGTGTGCATGTATAACTGGCTCAACCATCCGTTAGAGGATTTTGTACCCTTATGCCTAAGTATGTTCCTTAGAGACTTGGAGCTTGCATGGCTAAGTAGATTAGGGTCCACGTGTTCAACAAGTGAATTTCAGATAGCATGATCAAGACTACTAAATTCCACAATCAATTTAAAGAAGAGGTGACTTTATTAACATGATAAAGGTTTACATCAACCCAATGTCTATTTTTTTTTATCTGGCTTTAGGTATACTAGGGGGTGTTACCTCAGTTAAAATCTTGTTATAAGAAAAACCTAGAGGGAAAAAGCCTATGCCAAAGGAAAAAGAATGAAACCACTTAGTCCCCTACGGATGATTCGAAGCATAGTATTGTCTGGGGGAGGTAATGTTCAAAAGTCTTGGGAGTTCTTTTCCATTCATGTGTTTGAATTTATATGTCGCAGTCTTAATGACTTTGCTAACTTGATATGGGCCTTCCCAGTTTGCTCCTAACTTCCCTTTTCCTTTCAAGCTTTGTAAAGTAGATGAATCCTTTAGACCATGTCACCTTCTTTCTATCGTACTTCTTTAACCTTCTTGTTATGATACATCACAATATATCTTTGTAGGTTGCCATCATGCATGCCCTTTTTATTCTCTCCTCTAGGCTATCTAAGTGATGCAAGAGGATTATGTCATTCTACTAATCCGAGTAATAGATGATTCTATTAGTCGGTGCTCCAATCCCTACTAGTATAATCACCTCCACTCTATGCACAAATAGAAAGGTTGTTTCTTTAGTAGGTTGGCTTGGTGTGGTTCTATATGATCATTAGACATTGTTTAAGTCTTCTGGCCAATCTCCATTCCGACCTTCCAAGTGTTTCTTCAATCCCTCTCCTAAAGTTCTATTGGTAACCTTTATTTGGTTATGAGCACGAGATACTTTGTCCCTCCCGTGAAGCTACGATGAGAGATATTTTCACTTACTCTCCAATTTTAGTGATCAGCTTCGGGGTTATGAGACATTCGTAGGAGATCTTTGGGCTTTTGGAAACCAAAACCGTTCAAATTGACCCTTCCAAACTGTAAAAAACCAATCATAAACAATCGAAAAACCCATAAAAACTAACCCCAAAATATCCAAATTGCCACCCCTGTCCGCTCTTGGCTGGTACTGGTTTGCCTGGTGGATCGGTTTAAATCACTGGGCTAGTCTAGCTTGGTCGTTACTAGTCCAGACCGACACCGGCCTTGCCCACGTGGCAAGGCAGGTTCTAGCTGACTTTTTCAACAAACTTTTTTATGCCCTTTTCCAAAATTACCCTTAACCGTTATTCATTTTTACCTCTTTTACCTACCACTATATAATCCTAAAAATTAGGTTTTGTGAAGGGGGTCCTTTTGACCTTTGGCCATTTTGAGAAAATTTTAACACTTTTGGGTTTTAGAGAGAGAATCGGAGAGATTCTTTAGATCGTTACGGAAAAGTTAAGAAAATCTCCACTTAGCCTTCTCCTTAACATTTTCTCTAGAAGATCTTAATTCCTCAGGTTCTTCAGAGTTAGAAATTGAAAATCTAGCTCCAAGGTTTACTAACCTTTGATAAGTGTATAATTACACTTATTATTATAATAATTTTACACATTAAACATTATAGTTTAGGTCATTTTTATACTTCATATAAAAGATTTCATGTGGCATGTAGTTGTTTTTTATGCAAATGCAGGTACTAGGTAAATCTGGGAAGTAAAATGATTAAAGTTGGAAATCTATGAAAAAAGAGTGAAAATGGTGCAAAAGATTGCGTGGAACTTAAGGATTTGGCTTAGGATCGAAGCTGTCGAAGATCGGTAAAGTTACAAGAAGGATTATGAAGAAAAACACAATTCATGGTTGTGATAACCATTCATAGTCGTGACTTAGTATTCTTCAGATAAGAAAGTTACCAACCAAGTATTCATGATCGTGACATGTACATTTCAGTCGCGACTTTGACGATTTTTGGTAAACTCTTATCTTCTTTCAACCGCCATCAACCGCCATCAACTGTCAAATGAATAGACACTTATTAGAAGTCAACCAATCATGAATAGGTGCTTATCCATTATGGATAAGGTCAAAACCTTTCATCCAATCATAAAGAAGTGATGCAATCTTTCGCCAATGGACATGACTCTTCATTTGGATAGACGTGACCCTTCGTACTCTATAAATGGGGCTCTAAACTTCACCATTTTCATGACAAGGGGTAGAGAGTGTGAAAGTGGCATATATGGTGTTTATGTGTGCATAGATAGAGAGAATAATCGTGTAGAGTTCTTTTCGTTCTAAGTTAGAGAGAAAATGTATAAGTGATTTGAACCTTATTTCGATCACTAAATTTCTCTACACATTCGAGCGATTGTTGTATAAGTGTAATTGCAAATCACTTATCGATAAAAGTTTTCATTCTTCAATATTCGTTTGTTCGATATTCACAAAGAATAGCATCCTAGCAGAGGTTTTGTATGAGTCGAGACCGAATTCAAAGTGGACGTAGGCATTGCAAGAATTGATGACTCCCATTAAAGAGTGGATACGGCTTGATCAACTTTAGCTTTCACTTGCAAACCTTACACTTTACTTTATTTTCTACTTATACTTTCTATTTCGAAGTTTATGATATGGCTATGT
>CATIWQ010007730.1:0-10732 GCA_949673415.1 Euphorbia schlechtendalii
GTATCGAAATAGAAGAGATGTTACCATTGAAGCCAATCCCATAAAATTTCAAAGTGGTAAAATTGTTACAATGTACCTGGTATAATTATGATTATATCTGACATATTAGTCAATATATTTGACATAATAGCTCCTTTACCATGCATAAGGCATTCAAAATATGACTTTTAGTATAAAATTGAGCACAGTGTTCATAGATAAGGATGTAATAGATCGTATACCAGGTATAACAACTCGTATACCAGGTATAACAGATGTTATACCAGGTATAATAGCTGTTATACCAAGTATAATGTCTACATAAAATGGTTTTTGTTGCGAAATTTAATATGGTGTAAGAGTTACTATACCTAAGCCATGAAAAAACAAGAAGAGGGTAAAAGAGAAAATAGAAACTTAAAAATAGAGGAAATTGAAAATATTATGATGTTATGGTAAAAACAAAATTATTATGCCCAAACAAGGGATTGACTTGTATTTCCCTTTCTTGATTCGTTGAATTCATTTTCGAGACTAATATGATACATTAAAAGAAAACAACAACTTTTTTTTTGGATCTTATCATGTTTTCTTTTGTCTATTAACTTTCTCATTTTTATAAACTGCTCATTAACTTCCCCATTTTCACAGAGATTAAATAAGGTGCAAGTAAAAATATTGTGAAGGAGAAAATATTGTGCAGGAAAATAAAATATTTTCATGTGTTTGACAATATCAATGTAAAATATTTTTCGATATTTGTTCGCATATTTGGAAAATATTTTTCAATCACATATTCAAATTTACAATATTATATTTGAACTTGTATATATAAAATATGCGGTAATAGTGGTGGAAGAGGTGGTAATAATGGTGGTGGTGATGGTTGGAGCGACAGTGGGGTTAAGGAAGTGGTGGTGGTGACGGTAGCGAGAACGGGGTGGTGGTGGCGTGGAGGAGGTGGTGTGGTGGGTTGGAGAATGTGATAGATGTAATAGTGGAGGATGTGAAGTGATAGAGTGAGGGAAAATGTGATCCCATTTTTTTATGTAAAAATAAATGCTGGAACATATTTTCCTTTAACTTATTTTCCATGACAAACAAATACTGGAAAATTCAGTGCAAATAAATGATTATTGTGCAATTTTCTACTTCTTTTTATCTTTGTTTGACAAATATCACAAGTAGAAACCGTTAATCAAGTTTCCATAACACAAACATTCGTTAATTTTGTTCTATATTTACCAAATTTTATACCACAATCACCAAATGAATAAGTAAAAGTATACTGCATAGTGCAAAAAGTCATTTCGCGAATATTATACAAGGGAGTGCTTTTATCAAGCAGACAACCAAATAATTTCAAAATTCCAGGCTCGAGTCGCACTTGAGAAGTCATTTCCAAGCCCTTGGTTCATAGTAATTTGTTTTAATATTTTTAAATCAAATAATTAAAAATAAAAATGTCCAAGACATGGATATAGTTGCATTTTTATTGAATTATTTAATATATAGTTAGCGTTTTCATTTTAAGTTAAAAAGTCGAATTGAGAAAACTACAAAAAAAAAAAAAAAATCTAAAATAATTATTTAATTATAAAATATATGAAAATATATTCTATAAATAATGATTCAGGTCCGACATACGTGTATTAATGTAAAAATCAAATCTTCATAAAACTTCCTGCTCATGTTTGAATCAGCTTTGTAAAAATTGACTATTAAAACCTGAGTTTGGCTCGACCCATTAAAGGTGTAGGGAAACGAATAGAAAATGGAGGAAACCTTCAGCTGAGTGAAAAATCCAATTAAAATAAGAACTCAAAACAAGGATGAGATGATAATGGGCTAGATTTGGATATGATATGTACTCATATTTCCATCATTTCAAAGCTGGCGCAAGGTAGATGATGTTTGTGTTAACTTTGAAATGATGAAAATATAAATCCAGAACATATCCAAATCTACCCCATTACCATCCCTAATCCCAACCCCTTGCTATTTACACCACTTTTGTTTGACAAATATAACTATATATTATATAAGTGTTTTTAACATGGTTTTCAGAACTGGACCGGTCATCGAACCGGTGAAGAGGGTGTGGTTCATGGATTTAAAGTTCAACCGGATTAAATCGGTGATCGAATCGGATTCTCTAAAAATTAAAAAAATATTATTTAAATAAGGTATGGTGAATTTATTTACACAATACACTAAATAAATAAAGAAAATAGGTAATTTAAAACTAAGTAATATAGATATTATAAAAGAAATATAATACAAATATGTATCAAATAAGTGTTGTAGTTGAATGGTAGGCATAATGAATAATAAGCTGAGGGTCATGCGTTCGATTCCTACCTATTGCAAAAAATTTAAAAACATTATTTTGAACAAGAATAAGTGAACCGGCCGGTTGGAGCAACCGGTTCCCGGTTCGACCGGATCCGATCGACTGGTTCAACCGGTCAACGTTCGGTCTTTGACCAGACATTGAACCGGGTGAAAACTGACCGGATCAGTGACCGTTTCCGGTCCGACCGGCTGGTCCGATCCGGTTTTCAAAACCATGATTTTTAAAACACGGAGATCCAAATGTACATTTGAGTACTACCAAATTTTTCCTTTAAAAATGAAACCACCCAATACAATACAGTTCTTCTTTGCTTTAATTTCATTTTTTCTACCATATAATGACAAATAATTATAAACTTAAAACTCTTATGAGTAATCTAATTTTTATATTATTCATATTCCTGGTTTTATAAGTTTGAAACTCCTTTCGTCATTGTAATCAATTACATCTTCAAGAAAAAAATGGGGAAAAGTCAAAGAAATCATTCAATCAATAAGATGCCATTCAATTTGAATTTGAACACTTTTTGGGTTCGTCAAGTCAACGTCCACTATGGCACTATCTTATCTTTAGGATATGAATTAAATAATAAATGACTAAATTCTTTTAATTCATTAGGCTTGCTATCTTTTTAACAAACAAAGAGGAAATTTGTTTTATTTTTTATAAAAACGTCTATTGGTCTTCAAGATTGAATTCTCATTTTTTTTTTCCTGATCAATTCGTCCACATCAACCATAGTATACAGAAATGTTCGTTTTCTAATTCTTGGGATTTTATTCTCTAAGACAAAATATACACAGTGAAAGGGTAAATTAAGATTTTCAATAACATCATCTACCGATTTTTTTAATTTACAAAATTGTGCTCTTCCAGCATTCTACATTCCATCCATTTGTAATGTTTTCTTTTCTTTTCATATTTAAGTATATAATATGACTGTTTTTTTAGTCATGCAATAAAAAAATAGAGCATGCAGTCAATTGGTAAACCCGGTCCTGACATTTCGGATCCTATATAAACAATATATGAAAAAATGGTTGAACATTTTTAATAAAAAAATTTACGTAACGATAAAATAAAATGTATAATTAAGTAATAAATTAGAATTAGAATTGATTATGTAACTAAAAATAAAAAAGAATAAAATTTAATGTTTGATAATATATTAATGTTAAAAAATCAATTAAAGCATTTAATTAAAAACAATCATAAAAAATTATTTTTATATGCTAATACACATTAAAAATACTGAATCGCCATTCGTCATCCCTTTTTTATATGCTAATATTATACTTTTACGTGTTAAAGATTATAAAAATATCTATATAAATAAAATTTTAATTATATTTGATTTTAAATTAAATAAATAATATATTTGATTTAACTAAAAATAAATATAGAATTAATTACAAACAATACAACTCGTAAAAAGTAGTTAAATGAAATGTTTTTTTTTGTTGAGACACTATTAACAAAATTGTAGCTAACTGTTTTACCATGTTGCTTTTGTAGACACTTTAGGAAATTACTATTTCCATTTAGGTTCTTAGTCTCACTTTACATATTTCCATTTAGGTTCTTAGTCTCACTTTACACACTTTAATTTAGAAGCAAATTTTCCTATCCCCCTATACCAACAATGTGGTTTTGGAAACAGAATACGAGTGTGAATGAATGGAAAAAGTTATATATTGCTAGGCAAAGAATGTGAGAAGCTTTCTGAAATTCAACATAATACATACTTAAGAAATATGATTATATGTTAGCAATTTAGTTGATTTTGATTTGTATGTTTATTACTCATAATATAATATTAATTGATTTAGTTTCTTTTATATATTTTAAATATTTAATTTTTATTTAACATTATTTGTATGAAATATCATTTTTTTAAATAATTATTTATAAAGGGCAATTAAATAATTTTGGGGGCGGTAAGTGTAAAATTGAGCAATAAATAGGAGGGTGTTTCTCTAAATTTAAAAGTTAGTCAAATTTGCTTAAAAGTAGAATTTTAAATTAAAAGTTAGTTAGTTTAGTGTTTCTCTAAACTTTTTTCAACTTAAAAAAGTTACTTTTAAGTAAAAGGTAAAAAGTAGGTAATACTTACTTTTTAAAAGTGATTTTTTTTCAAATCTACTTTTTGATCAAACAAATTACTATATTACCCCTATATTATATTCAATACTTTTATAAAACATATACTTTATATCTTTTCAAGATTCAACAACTTAAAAGTGACTTAAAATTCAATTTTGAGAAACACTTTTAATGACTTAAAAATCGTTTTATAGTAACACTTAACTACTTATTTTTAAACTCCTTAAAAGTTAAAAAAACACTTTTAAGTTATAAGTCACAAGTCATAAATTTGGATAAACACCTTCTAAAATTAGTTATTTTTTTAAATAAATGAATATAAAGGGCATCATGAGAAGCCATAAGTGTAGAAAATGGACGACAAATATCATCATCCTAAAAATATGAAGAAATTATAAACACTTGGGTCCCTTCGAACTATAGGCTATAGGTGACCGCACCTATAGCAAACCCTAGGGTTGGCTCTGCCACTAAGGTTGAAGAAATTCCAATTTTTTGTTTCATAGATTTAGCTTGAACTCAGTGTTATTAATATTGTACTTGTTAGAAGCAGCTTTTCTCAGATATCATCGAGTTAAAGTTTTTGCTGATGTTAAACATGAAGGAAAGAAATTTATAAGTCAATAGTGTAGTCAACTTTTTATTCAGGTTGATTAAGGTTAGCCAATTTTAGTTTGAACTGAGTATGCTGACTTAGTTACACTTATGTATGATTGAATACTGGTTGCTGCTTTAGTAAATCAGCATAGTGAGAAATGGAATAACTTAGCATCATATTGTTCTTTATCTTGTGCTAAGTATTGTAAGTTATCTGCTATAGCGATGTATGCTTTTAACTCTTTTCAAGGACATAATATTCCTTAGTTGATTCTTTGCAGATCCCAAAGATGATGTGACGTTGAAATAAAAAAGAAATATCCAAGTGGGCCCAAAAGAGAAAAACTATCTATTCATAAATGTCGGCCTATCTATAATAAAGTCCAAAGATTCAACGGGCAATATCTTCACGTTTCAAAGCAAGCCACACTATACTATCAACATTAGGATGATTTACCAAGAAATGGATTCCACGTAGTAGTCCACGCCCAACCTTGCCAATGTATATTCAAGAGAAGATAAAGACATGGCGATAAAATCATTTCAACGGTTTAATCTTGTAGAGTAATGGATTAATCTCGCGCATCAACGGTTAGTAATCTCTTTCACAACATATTCAAATTTATCTCCAAGAGGAAGAATTTTGAAGACTGCATGAGAAGAAATATTGAAGGATTAAACGAGTTGAAGTACAAGTTTGCAACGACTACCTCAGCATTCTCGTATAAATTGAAAACTGAACGCAACGCTCAAACTTGGTGAATACACCTAGAATTTCCTAGTGTTAAAATCTACCAAATTTACTCAGCAAACAAAGAAATTCCCAAGACTACTACAAATAATCAAAATGTTCTTTGCATATTTAAAGAAGATCACTGAATAGTTTTATTAGATTACTTATAAAGGAAAGAAATAAATTATAAGTTGTTCTCTTAGGTTAAATCTTTTAATTCTTGGAGTGATAGCTGATTTATGAAGGGTAATTAAATAAGTTTGAAGGTTAGCTTGAAAGGTACTTGTTGTCATACCCGTTGTGAATGCTTCTTCGTCTAGTTAAAGGAGTGCTAAATAGTGGATTAAAGTTTGGAGAAGGTATCTAGGGACTGGAGGTAGGCAAGAGGCTGAATCGGTATAAAATCCCCTATTCGTATTTCTTAAACTCTATTTCTTCACACTACTCATCATAGAATTAGTTCAGCACGCATATATAGCATATTTGTGTATTTATCTAAGTGTTTAGTTAGCACTGCTGAGTTTATTCTAACTCAGCAAAGTTTGCCAAATTGAGACTTAGCTCAGTTTGTGAATTGTCTTTGTAGACCTTGCTTGATAATTCATTCATCATTTAAACAACTCTCAGTTAGTTGAATCAATTTAAAGAACACAGAAATCGATCTAGAAACAGTTAAGGACATTCAACCCTCCCTTTTGTCCATGGTATTAAGGCTAAACGGGACCAACAAGTGATTTTAGAACAGTGCTCATATTAAGATTTCACCATATTTATGGCTTATGTCCCTGGTTCTTCACAGACGCACATTCTTAGAGAAGGAATGTCTGTTATATTTAATGGCTAGCATTATTCTTTCTGGAAAAATAGGATGAAAAATTTCATATAATCACAGAGCATGCTAACATGGTTAGTAATTGAAAATGGCCCCGTATCCCCACTGAAATGAGGAATGGTTAGAGAGTTCCAGTTGACCCTGAGAACTATGACAACATTGATCTCCAATTGTTGAAGGAGAATGCAATGGCTATTAATTACTTACATTGTGTGGTAGACCTTATAGATTTTAACAAGATCTCTAGATGCGAGACTATATAAGAGATATGGAAGAAATTGGAGGTTATCAATGAAGGGACTGACAAAGTAAAAGAAATCAAGATCAACCTCATAACCAGATAGTACGAGCTATTCTAGATGGAGCCTAATGAAGGAATCTAGAGCATGAATACCCGCTTTGTGAACATTATCAACGAGTTAAAAAAAGGCTTTGAAAAAGCTAAACTAAAAAGGAAATGGTGAAGAAAATCTTGAGAAGTCTCACAAGAGTGGGATGCAAAGAAAAGTACGATTGAGGAGGTTCATGATCTAAATACCTATAAGTTTGATGAACTAATAGGAACGCTTCTCAATCAAGAGATATCCCTACAAAAGTATGATGTAAACATCAATAAACACAAAGAAAGGATTCCAAAGGAATTGTTCTCAAATCCAGTTCATTTAGTGAAGAGGATGAAGATGATGATTTTGATGAAAAGATTGCATTGTTGACTAGAAGGTTTAAGCACTTTATGAAGAAAGATGTTAAATTTAGAAAAAAATTTCTAAACGCATGCCAAGAAATGATAAGGAAGAAAAAGGAAAGAATGAGTACAACAAATATCAAGTGCTTTGGTTGCGGAGAAAAGGGGCATCTCTAATCCAGCTACCCAAATCAAAGAAAGACAAATTTAAGAAGTTTGGCAAGAAGGTGGTAGCAAATGCAGCTACCTAGAGTGACTCTAATTCTAATACTTCTTCAAGTGAGGAAGTAACTGATTGTGCCAACATTTGTCTAATGGCGATTGATGTTGAGCCCAACGTTAACTCAATAAGTACTTCAAAGTTGAAATCCAATGCTGACAAGAATGTTGAAAAGAACAAAGAAGATGACAGCATTGAGGGAAATACTCAACCGCCTTGGTCTTCTGATGACATCGCTGAGGTACTTTATAATGCTATTAAGCTGAATATAAAGTCAGACAAAAGCATCAAGAGACAGTGAGGAGATGTGAAGACGTGGAAGATAGTAGCTCTTCCATGTCTCTTGACATTCGTTACCTCTTGGAAAATGCTTAGTTTTATGAAGGACATGATAGTGTACTCACTAAGAGTTTGGATGAGATATCTTTTGAGCTAACAACCTTGAAAAAGGTATGAATTCCTCCTCTAACCAGCGTGGTTACTCTTAATAACCACTCGCATACTTATGGCAAGAAAGTTGTTAAAAAGAAGAAAGCTAGAATGCCTAAAAAATCAATTTGTGGATTTTGTGAAAAGGAAAGACATTTCACCACTTTTTGTAGACATAAAAATGGTTATTATGACGAGTATGACTAAAGTAAAGTAAACACCGCTCAGCCAAAAGGTACATGTACCTAAGAAAACTTGATTATTTTGCAAGTATGCCTGAGATCCGCTGATGACATTAGAATGTGATATTTATATAGTGGTTGCTCGAGGCATACGATAGGTGATGAAAAGCAATTCATGATATTAGAGATGAAGAGAAATGAAAGCGTTAGCTTTGGCGATAACAAGAAAGGAAAGATCATTGGAAATAGCACAATTGGAGTTAGCCCTTCAATTGAAGACATTTATCTTGTTCAAGGCCTCAAGTTTAACTTGTTGGTTTAGCTCAATTGTGTGATAAAGGTAGAAGAGTAGCATTTGACTCATCAGGATGTTCTATGATTGATTTCAAGACCAATTCAACCATTTTCTGTGCTCCCAGAACCAACTTCTACATGATCGATCTATCCCCAAGGAATTTGCAATATCTACTTAGTTTCTACGGATGAAATTTCTTGGTTATGGCACAAAAGGCTTAGCCATATTAACATAACGAATATACCGAAACTGGTGAAGAAAAGAGTAGTCAATGGTCTTCCATCCATTAGTTTTGAGAAGGATAAACTATGCTTAGCTTGTCAATATGGAAAGCAGTTCCAGAAATCATTCAAATCTTTGTATGATATCATTTCAAAGTACCCACTAGAGTTATTGCATTTGAATTTCTTTGGCCCAGTTCAACCAATAAGCTTGGGAGGAAGAAGATTAACTCTTGTAGTTGTGGATGATTTCACTTGCTTTATGTGGGTAACTTTGTTGAGTAGTAAAAATAAAACTTTCGAGTTCTTTTCAACCATATCCAATCAGATAATGAATGAACAAGGAAGGAGAATCATCAAGATCAGAAGCGACCATGGAAGAGATTTTGAAAATATGTTCTTCGAAGAAATTTGTTCAAGGTATGAAATTTTGATAATAATTTCTCAGCTCCATACACACCGCAGTAAAATGGAGGTGTGGAGCGCAAGAACAGAATAAGTGTTGAGATGGATAGATCGATGCTAAGTGACAAAAACCTACCTAAGTACTTTTGGGAAAAAGCTAACACAGCATGTTATATTCTTAATAGGGTCCTAATCTGTCCTACTTTGGATAGAACACCCTATGAGCTTTGAAAGGGGTGTATGCCAAAAGTTAGGCATCTATAATATTTTGGATGTAAATGTTATATTCTTAACACTAAGGAGCAACTAGCCAACTTTGACCCAAAAGAAGACGAAGGAATATTTGTAGGTTACTTATCAAGTAGTGGAGCTTACCGAGTCTATGCAAAGAGGGCTGGATTTCTTGAAGAATCTATGCATGTAGATTTTGATCACCTATGGTGCAAAGTGGATGTTAAGAGGGATTTATTGAATGGATATATTCAAGAAGAAGTCTATGTGAGCCAACCCCCAGGTTTTGAAGATCCAAAGCTTCTAGATCATGTCTACATGTTGAAGAAAGCTTTGTATGGATTGAAGCAGGCACCTTTGCCACTTTTCCACTGATAAGTTTATTTCCTTAATGGTTCTGAAAACTTGTTCGTGAAACTTGGCTATACTCATCCAATAAGACTTACCCTTAATAATAATGCTAAAAACTTGTTCACGAAAAATGTAGGTGTTGTCAATACCCCTTATCACATAGAAAATGATGATAACTGCAAGTATACAGTTGCGATATAGTTTTGAAAGATATCAAACCCACAGGGAAGGACTAGGTCTAAGGATCAACAAGGAAAGACAAAGTAAAGGAAAATAAAAATAGTTTTGAGATTTTTGGAAAGCAAAGATTAGAATGAAAAGTAGAGTAAATATAAATGTGATAGATGAGAGATTCTAAATATATAGATTTTCACTATGAACAAGTATAGCAGAGAAAACATGCAAGTTTAACAAAGATGTTACGATGCACTAGACTAATCTAACAAACCCGGTTCAACACACTCAAATGTTCAATGATTCGCCACAGAGCAACACATGAAATAACTTTTCTAATCCTAGCGTAAACGAGATAAGACTATTATATAAACCTGGACAACGTCAATACTATGCTTAGTACGGGTCGCTCTCACATGGCCATATTTAGCAAGTTACCATTCCAAAAATATTGGCTCACTAAACAGCGTTATATTACAGATCCAGTGATTATACACGATATTGTTAACCCCAAAACTACTCTTAAAATTAACGCCAACGCATATAACTTGATTAACATAAAAGACTTAGCACGAAATATGCATTATGACACATAAACATATCATAAACTTCAAAATAGAAAGTATAAGTAGAAAGCAAAGCAAAGTTGTAAGGTATGCAAGTGAATGCTAAAGTTGATCAAACCGTATCCACTCTTTAATGGGAGTCGTCAATTCTCGCAATTCCTGCGTTTGCTTTGAATTTGGTCTCGGTCCATACAGAACCTTCGCTAATATATTATTCTTTGCGAATAGCGAACAAACGAATATTGAAGAATGAAAACTTTTATTGATAAGTGATTTGCAAGTACACTTATACAACAATCGCTTGAGAATATAGAGAAATCTAGTGATCGAAATAAGGATTCGAATCACTTAAACATTTTCTCGCTAACACTTA
>CATIWQ010007773.1:0-41118 GCA_949673415.1 Euphorbia schlechtendalii
AACTTACTGGTCGATTAAATATATTGTTTACGGAATATTTAATTTACTGAATTATTAATTTATTAAATATTTATTTACGGAATATTTAGTTTATTGAATATTTATTTTAATAACATATTATTTTATTGAAGTTCGTTTTAACTGTTTTAAATATTTGTTTATTGAATACAGGATGCGATGGGTTCAGACTCGCGACGTGTAGCTGCTCGCGATCTTAACGCGTCTATGAGGCGACAGAGACAGCGGGTACCGATAGAGGATGTTGTGGAGACTACCCCTGCCATGTCAACTTCAGGAGTAGGTTCGCGTTTTGCTACACCACACAGTCTCATCGAAGTAGATCCACTTGTCTTTCAGGCCGGTGATTATGAGTTAGATGATATGTTGGACTCAGAGGGAGGGGATGATTACGATGATGTTGTGGATGACACTCATATGGTTAGGAGAAAGCGTGATGGAAGATTCGATACAGAATCTTCTTCGAGTAGTAGGGAGCATGTGAGAAAGTGGATAGTTACCCAACCTGTACCTGGTGGACCGTGTATTGGTGACATGATCCTGAGTTTTTTAGGTCATGTCGCTTCTGAGATTTGAAAGGGTAATAAGAGGGAACAGTTGAAGTGTCATAATAGACCGTCATGGTTGAAAGAACTGAGAGTTTGGTTTGAGACGATGGATGAGAGAGGAAAGCAGATTCTCGAGAGGACTGGGGTGAGCCACTTGCCCTCTATTATGTATGATCACATTGACGCTGATTTGATTTCTGCATTTGTTGAGCGGTGGCAGCCAGATACGAATTCTTTCCACTTGCCTTTTGGAGAGATGACTATTATGATGCATGATGTGCATTATATTTTAGGCATTTCTGTTGATGGATTGATTGTCTTGAAGGATGGCGGAACTGATCACATGAAGAATGTAGTGATGGAGATGCTTGCGGTTGGGGAAGATACGTGAAGGAAATATGGTTGCATGGTGTCGTTCCTGCTAAAACAGTAGCGGAGAAATGTCATGAGAGCCATCGACCACCCCATGCTAAGATGGCCGGCTGGATGTGGTTGATGTTTGCAGGGACCTTATTTGTAGATAAGAGTGGTAACCGAATCCGACCATCTTGTGCTTTAGAGGTGAAAGATGAGTTGAACCGTGTACGTGAATATGCATGGGGTGCAGCTACATTAGCATACTTGTATCGCCAGCTTGGAATGGCTAGTCGAGGTGATTGTAGACAAATTAGTGGATGTTTGACTCTTCTCCAAGCTTGGATATACGAGTATTTTCTTTGTTTTCGATCTCATACACGTTACCCTATTCGGGAAGGACAAGCTAGGGTGATGTCTTGGGCACCTCGTCTAAAGGGCAAGGGTGTTCGTTTGGATGCTTTACGTATGCGAATCGATCAGATGACTGCAGCAGAGGTACACATTAATTTTTATTTAGCTTTTAATGTGTTTCAAATACAAGATGCCTATGATAGAATTTGTGGGGGTGACTCCTGACAACAAAAACTTTCTCATTGCATGGGCACTAATGAGAGATGAGACGTCTACCAGTTACGCATGGGCGCTAGATAAATTGCGGCAGATGTTTCGACAAGATGTTCACCCTACTATAATTGTTACAGATCGGGAGCTGGGTCTATTCAAACCGATAGAAGAACTATTTCCAAACACTGCACATCTTCTTTGTGGTTGGCATATACACAAGGATGTTGAAAACAGGATTGCTAGAGTGGTTGGATGTAGGGATGAGGCCCAAAAGATGGCTAATGGAAAATTGAGAAAAGTTTCCAAATCACAAACGGTGGAAGAATACGATGCCAATCTTGCAATTCTGATCGACTCGTGGCGTAGGGAATGGTTTAACTTGGTAACATATCTCATGGACACATGACTTATTTATAGAGAAAAGTTCAATCCTGCATGGACGAATAATGTTTTACACTTGGGGAATACGTCAAATTGTCGGGTGGAGAGTGAGCATGAATCGCTCAAGGATTGGCTCCACACATCAACTAGAGCCCTCGATACTGTATGGACGAAGGTCGATAGACAGATTCAAGCACAAGAGATAAACATAAAGTAAATACATTTACTAATGTTATTTATGACAGTATTTCCATATTTTTTAATAGTTTACTTATTATATTACTATTTATTTATTTGCAGGGTTGAACTTGAACGGTCACGAACAAAACAATGTCAGGTGACATCAGGATTTCCTTTTATGTTGTTATCATTTTATGTTTTTCATCATGCCCAGAAATTAGTGTTTGATGAATACCAATTGATGTTACAATGGGGAGCAGAAGTACGTGAATATTGTTATCAAGCGTTGCAGAATACTCATGGGCTACCATGTGCGTGTGAGTTGTCTGATGCAGTACGAGCAAGAGTAAATATCTCTATTGAACGAATCCACCCGTTTTGGAAAACACTTATGGTTGATGAAGCAGGGGTGGATCAATCAGAAGATGATTTTTCAAGCTATCCGTCAGAGGCTCACAGATATCTCACAAATATTGTGGGGGTGGTAAACACATATCATCCTATTGTTGTGGAGAAAATGGCAACTATGTTGGAAGAACAACTTCACCCTGAATATGCTGATGATTGTGCTGAACCTGAGGTGAACGAAAACGTAAGGGAAAGACCAAAAGGGAGCAGGTCAACACGACATGAAAAAAGTTCTTGGAAGCATAATTCAAAAGGTCGTGGACATTCTAATAGCTATAGTCGTCATAATAGTTCAGCTGGGAATGATTCAGTTACCTCAATAAACAATGCATCAAGATATGGTATGAACTCGCTATTCGATAATTTAAATAATACAATTTTAATTTTTTTTCTCATATTTTATCATTTACAACTTGTTTGCTTTGTTTCACTGGTTCAGGTGGAGTTCCCCTCCAATTTTCTGAGTTCATGCAATACATTCCAATAATTGTTCATCCGTTCATTGAAGGTGTGGTTAATGTGGAAGCAGATGACAATTGTGGTTTTTGAATTGTTGCATCCTACATTTACAACAATGAAGATGCATATCAATATGTAAGAAACAATCTCAGCAATGAGCTAATTGCGAAGCGTGAAATTTACGAACCAATCTACTATGACGGAATCGATGCAGGAATTGAGCGTATTAGTTGGGCGGGCGGTTCATGGACTCGAAATAACATGTATTGGATGCATGTAATTGTGGACTTATTCACTATTGCAACAATATATAATGTTGCGGTTATTTATATCGGTTACTCAGTTGTGCACACTGTATACAACATCAAACGCGAATGGTCCGTGTGCTGAAATTTGTATTGCCCATACCGGATCAATCTTGAAACATTTCTTCAAATTAAATTTACAAGAAAATTGTCCACTTTCTCTAATTGCTAGTACGTGGTTTAATTTTCATAACGAAAGTGTAATTGGATGGGAAGATTTGTATACATGGAGGCTGCAACAGTGGCAACAATTATGTGATTAAATTTGTACTTATATTTTAATATTATGAACTTTATATTTTATTGTGTTCATAGAATTTATCAGTCATAAAATATATTTCCGTAGTCAAATTTTATATTTTCAGTTCAAAAATTAAAAAAAAAATATTTTTCTCCCTTAGCCTGGCCGGAATTTTATTTCGGCCACCTTGTTGTTTGGTGGACGAAATAAAATTCCGGCCACTTTGTAAGATGGCCGAAATAAATTTTCGGCTATATTATAGCTTAGCCAGAATTTTATTTCGGCCTAATTCTGGTTTTATTCCGGCCGGTAACTTGGTTGGCAGGAAAATCTGGCATGCCAATATGCAATCGCCGGATTTTCAATTCCGGTGAGGGGTGAAAAAATTTTTTTTTTGCTTCGGGGGTACTTTTGTCTTTTGGACTGGCGATGCGAAGTAAAAACGGGCGACGCGTAGTAACTCCCTAATTTTATTTTGTTAATGAGTAAATCATGTAAAATAAAAAATAATTTCGTTGAAATAATAATTTTTTCAGTATATACTTATAGTTAAATTGTATTATTTTTATCTGTAAATGTATTTTAGAAGAGTTAAATCTCCTCTTTATACTTAACTTTTGCGCAACCGAGTTAAAAGTTATACATGATTAATGGATTATAATTGCATTGGCATTGCAACTTGACATCATTCCCCCTATATATATGCTCTTCTAAACTTCCTCAATCACACAACATTTGCATTAGAGTTTCTTCTCTTTTTAAGAAACACATTTCCCTCTTCTTAATTAATTCTCAAAAAATGGCTTTCCATTTGACTTGGGAATTGGCTTTTGGTGTTTTAGGTACGTACTTATTAATCATCATGATTTTTTTTTTTTGAAGAGTATTTATAATTCAATCATAAGTCAATGTTCTTCTTTTATAGTGTCCTTAAGTACTTATGCTAAGTCTCTATGTTTATGTAGCAAACATAATCTCTGCTATGGTGTGCCTATCTCCATTGCCAACTTTCTACCAAATTTGCAAGAAAAAAACAAGTGAAGGCTACCAATCAATTCCATATGTTATTGCACTTTTCAGTGCTATGTTGTGGTTATTTTATGCTCTCTTTGATCAAAATTCTACCCTTTTGATCACTATCAACTCCTTCACCTTCTTCATGGAAATTGGCTACATTATTGTTTACCTTCTTTATGCTACTAAGAAGGATAGGGTACGTATGGATTTTCGCACTAAGTTAAAGCTACCTATACCATTTCTATACTTTATATTCCCTTTTCTCTTTTCCTTTATTATAGTGCTTCATTATCAACTTTTCTTTTTCAGATTCAAACTGTTAAACTTGTCTTCTTCTTTAACATATTTGCATTCGGTATGATCTGTATTTTCACCCTCTTGTTGACGAGTGGCCGGAAAAGAGTCGATGTCCTTGGTTGGATATGTATGATTTTCGCTCTTTCGGTCTTCGTTGCTCCTCTTGGTATCATGGTAAGAAATACTAATTAGTACATTTAAGAATCAATTAATTGAAGGGTTTATTAATTATTATGCTTAACTGATTAATTATTCTCAATTATTGTAGAGAAAAGTGATTAAAACAAAGAGTGTGGAATTCATGCCTATCTCTTTATCAGCCTTCCTCACTTTAAGTGCAATCATGTGGTTTTTCTTTGGATTTCTGAAGAAAGATATTTACGTTTATGTAAGTTAAATTTAACGATTAGTCAATACTTATTCATAAGTACTATATTGCACTTTTTCATTTACTAATATAATTTTACTCAAATATTTTTTGAAAATAAATAACAGATTCCAAACGTACTTGGATTTGCATTTGGAATCGCCCAAATGGTACTTTACATGATCTACAGATCATCCCCCGCTAAAAAATTAGTTAAGGAACCGAAAGTTCAAGAATTGCCAGAACATATAATAGATGTCACAAAGCTCAGTGTAGCTATACGTTCGGAGCTTAACAGTACAATTGCTTCGAAGCTAAAAGATAATGAAAATGGAACTCATCAAGTCAAGGAAGAGACCAAAATAACAACTCAAGGAATGGAAGTTGTGACCAACAATGCTTAACAAGATAGACTTCATTTTGTTATTCAATTTTCTTCTAAATGTGCATGTAAAACTGTATAAGTTGTATGCGCCTCTGTTTACTTGTAATTTGCATGCCGGTTTGTAATTTATCTTTTTCCAGTGTCTCTTTAATTTTAATTAACATCAATGTTCATGTGATAATAGTTTCTCTACGAGAGAACAAAATTCTCTAGCCTAATTTCTCTTTATTATTATATTCATAATAATAAATTCCTCTTCACACTAATTTATTAACATATTTATTGTTGAGCAATTGCAGGAATTTAAATTCGTAACTGAAGCCTCCCAAATAGAACATAAGGGTGAATGCCAATACTACCCACTATGTTAATCATTTGTCTATAATTTATTAATATTATCTTTTACTTTAGGTGTAACTAAATCCCACAAAAGTAAGTATGAAAAGATATTAAATCTTGACGTTTTGTATTACATGTTAAAAACACTCTCAATAACAATATATTTTGGAAAATCCTAAACGTTCACTCAATTGACAATGAACAAATTTTGATTGTTTGTTTGCTTAATATAAATAAAAGTGAAATCCGCAAGGCCCGGGGAAAGTAGTCCCAAAAATATCTTTTAGCAATAATTCCCATATATTAGAGGTGAATAAAAGCATGGAAATTAGTACTGATAGTAATTAGCCAATGTTGCATCAGTTACATTCTTTGAAGTGTTTTTCATTAACCATAGCACATAGCTTTCCTCAATAATTGAAACCTTTTGAATTTTAAGGTCAAATTACTATGTAGATACTTTAATCTTTTATAGTGTTTAAAACTTGTTGGGAGCTTTAAGGACGGCTTGTGCCTATTTTCTTAATTTGTAAAAGATAAATTTGTTACTGTAGAAATGATATTTATTTTAACTGAAATATACCCTTTCGTTAAATCTTATACGTGATAAACAATATTTCTTAAAAGTATAAAAATAATTATAAATGGTGTAAAAATTGGTGTTATAAAAAAGAAGCAAAGGTGTCTATTACAATTTTTAAAACTGTAGAAATGAAATAATATTAAAATAAAATTTGTTACTGTTGTAAAAGTTTTAACTTGTTGTCTTGTCTTGATCGACTTAGTCATTTTGACAGTAACAAATTAAGCACAAACTTGATGACGCATAAATGCATAAATATAAACTGATTTTGAAAAATGATATCGTCTTTACAAATTTCTAAAACATAATTTTTAAATTGGTAGATGGAGCATGAATAATCTATCTTTACAACAAACCATTTAGTTTATAGGTTTTATTTGAAGACTTTGTACATAATTTTATTATTTTCTTTTACCAATTTTCACGCGTAAATGGTAGGTATTATTAGTGATGAAACAAAAAATTACGTGGTGTTTTTTAGCCTATGTAAATATTTAAATCTCATTTTTTATTTTTTAGGATTAATTTCTTTAAATAGTATTTGAGTTTCTATATAATTATTCATATATATCCTTTGGTTTGTAATTAAACAAAATAATTATTTTAAAAAATTATGGAATATATGTAATTGTTTTTGTGGGCTTAATGTTATATTAATTACGTATATAATTTTATTTTTTTATAAAAAAAGTTGATTTTTGTGTAAAATATCATTTATCCTGTGCGTACATTAGGTGACTGAGGCGTATTTGGAATTCTAGCTGTGGTTCGGTTAGGAGGGCTACCATTGCAAGCCATTTTGTTAGTATATTTTATTTCTTTTATATGCAAATTGGGTTATATATGATACACATATTAATGCACTAGGATTATTGAAATTTCAATTACAAACCACGGCTTCATCCTTACCAAGTTGCAGGAGCTGAAGAAGCTAGACAGTCTGAGAACCTGGTTGCCACCCAGCCGGGAGGACAAGCATAACTTTTGCAATTACCACGTAGAGATAGGCCACCGCATGAATAATTGCAAGAATCTTTTGAAGACCATCCAAAAGCTGGTTAAGGATGAGGTGATGGCAAAGCCAAGGTTGAAGCCGAGCACCAAGACCAACTCACTCCCTCAGTTTGATGAAGCGGTGAGGATGATAAATTCAAGGCTAGGAGAGAAGCAGGTGTTGTGGTGTATTAGGGAAGCAACCAGAGAATTCGTGATGGTGGTAGAGGTCGGAATGGATGAAAGGCGTGTGATGGCTACTCTCGAAGAGGGAGCCAATTCGTTAGGTTTTGGAGGGTCCTTTCAGCGTAAGGATTCAGACTTCAATCTGAACGGGATGCCCATTTTCAATGGGAAAGACTCGCCGTCTTTCCATTTGCACAAGTTTGAGGCCTTGTTACAAGTGAAAGGTTTTTTTGACAAGTTGATGGCCGAGTTGTTGCTGCCGAATGGTACGCTTCCCACCTAAGGCTGTGAAGGAAAGTTGAGAGAGGATTTCCAGTGCATTTAGGGAGCACTTCTCGTTCCTAGAGCAACCAGGGATCGGAACACAAGAGCTGATAGCTTTCACCTAGAATGAAGGGGAAAGTTTTTGTGAATACATCCGGAGGTAGATGTCAATTGAGGTGGTGATGAAAAGGAAGATGGATGAGCCTACTATGATAGGCAAGCTAATGGGGGAAACCAACCAATTTTACAATGAAAGGCTATTCGATTTGAGAATAATAAGCCTGGAGATGTTGATGGAGGAAGGAAGGAAGTTAGATAGGTTAGCAAATGAGATCGAAGACCCAATTTATGTTATTGACTCGGGCCTGCAAGAGGATCGAGTGTTGGAGATGGTGGCTCGAGCTAGTCATGGAGAGCAGGTGATGGTCATCGATGAGTGGAGAGCGCCCGACGTAGTAATGGATGAAGAAGCAAGTTCATCTGCTGTAGGTGGGAAAATGCAGTGTAACTGTCTAGGATTCAGTCTAGGGGGAATGCCCTTGTATGAAGGGAAAGATGGGCTGTCATTTCACATCCTTAAATTTGAAGCATACATGTGAGAGTAGGGGCTTCCAGATGAGATGTTAACCACCCTCTTCCCCTACTCTTTATCAGGAATGGCGAGCGACTAGTACATGAACCAATCTACCATTATGAGGAACAACTGGAGGCACATATCTCGAGCATTCTGGGAAAGTTTCATGTTCATGGAGAGGCCCAGATTGGGAATTAGGGACCTGGCGGCTTGTAAGAAAGATGAGTATGAAGCTTTCAGGATGCATGAACAGAGGTGGATGTCCATCCAGGTGGGGATTGGACATAAACCACCCACAGAGCGTCTCATGCAAATGTTGATTGAGGGGGTGCAGCCAGATAGGGATCACCTATCTGTGAATGAGTACCTGGGATTTCTCGACATTATAGAGACATGGATCAACATTGAATGGCACCTCTGAGAGTGGGATCATCGCATATTTATGGTAGGGATATGGATTCCCTCTAACCAAGTCATGGAAAAGCTTACTCAGTCCACCCCGGGATAAAATCTGTGGGACCAATCCCTATGTCTGTAGAGAAAACAATGGAGGATTATGACCTGTTTGAGTCTGTATATGCAATAGATGGTGTGAATGAGGGGGAAGTAGAAGTGAGAAGAGTTCAGGCGAAGCCCATCGACTTGCTATACCTTGAGATTCTGAGGAAGGGGGATAAGGATGAAGCCAAGTTTGTTGAGGGCAAAGAGATTATGTATGGGAAGGGGCCCATCAATCTTAATAGTTATCAGCTGAAGGGCATGAAGAGGAGGAAGGGAGAAGAGCCATAGTACCCTTGGCAAACACCAAGTTAAACAAGGGTGATCGAGAATGGGGTCTTGGGGGTAACTTGTTGTGGTCAGGTTTTTAGAAACAATCCCATTCAGGTAGTGAATTCATCTGTTGAAGAGACTACGAGGGATCACTTAGAGTCACCCCTACCTCCGGTGGTTAATGAGGATTAGCTGGAGGTCGACCTCTTGGTCAACCAGCTCAAGAGCACACAATCAAAGTATAGCATTTGGCAGCTGTTGCGCTTCTTCGAGGCACACCGCCGAGGACTAATGCAAAAGTTGATGGAAATAGAAGCAACACCGATTACTTTGGTGATTGAAATGTGCTCGACAATAGAGGAGGGGATACCTTTGAGAAAGAACCTAACCATCACCTTTGATTGGTCGAACCTGCCACGAGAATAACAAAGTCACAATAAGGCCCTATTCATCAGGATTAACATCTTTGACAGGTCCATCCCATGCGTAATGGTGGACAATTGGGCTTGAATGAGAATATGCTCGAAAGGTCGGATACAGTCATCCGGGCCTATGACAACTCAAAGCGCGTGGTCGTAGGGACATTCACTATGGTCGTGACAATGAATGGGGTAAAATCAGAGGTGAAGTTCATAGTGCTAGATATATAAGTGTCTTATTCCCTACTGTTAGGTAGGTCATGGATTCAAACCCTCGGCGCTATCCCCTCTACGCTCCACCAGAAGATAAAACTAGTCTATAAAGGCAAACTAGTAACTACAGATGCAGACAAGGAGTCAGTGATAGCGGCGGCTACTTTCTCGGAGCAAGGGCTGGAAGGTTTGAGGGTGGCTATGATCAGCCAAGGAGATAAGAAGAAGAAGAACCTTATGGGGTACCATTATTTCTCAACGATTCTGAAGCGGATAATGAAGAAGTAGGGGTTTATCCCCGGGAAAGGACTTGGCAAGTATCACCAGGGAATGGTGGAGGCCATTGACCCACTTCTATTAACTCCCAGAGCTAGATTGGGATTTACCCCAAGGTATAAGGTTTACAAGCACAAGTGACCATCATTCTACAACATGGTCAATGTCTGTGCCATTGAAGGGGGCAAACAGTACCTGGGGGATAGCGAGCAAGTCTTGGTAGATGAAGAAGAAGTGCCAGTGATTGAGATTTTTAAGGATGTATATGACTTCCCAAAGTAGTGTATGTTGGCCCCAATCAGTGAGTTTGTGGATGGCTTGGAGGAAGTTGAATGCCCGAAAGGGGTTGTTATGGAGGAGGAGGTCCAGGTTGTGACTCTTGAAGTAGTGGTTGTTGCAAGTTTGAGGTTTAGTCTCTACTTAAACAAGTTTGAGTTGTGTAGGAAAGTTAAGCAAGCTTTGAGGTTTAGAGTTTTCTTGATCACTTTCACTACGTTCTAACTCAATAGGACTTGGTATTAGTGCTCTTAATAAGTATCTTCACTCATAGAGAATACTTATTTATTTCTTTCATTTTCAACAAGTTAACTAGTTTTCAAGCTTTTTCCAAAAGTCTAAACTTGATAGAAGAAGGATTTTTACTTCCTTTCTTCTTCTAGTTAAGACTAACATATTCTGGGATTTTCCCTGAAGAGTAACACTTACTCTTCACTTAAATCGTTTTCATCAACAAAATCACAAACTGAACCAAAGAAACAATGAGGATTTTCTGGAGATTTTTGTGGACCTAGCGAAGTGGATTCACGGCTACGGGGTGAGCCTCTGAGTTCCTAAAGTCATGCTTCACTTGTTTATACCTGGTATATGTGTTGATTGTGTAAAATACAAAAACTTAAAAACTGTTTATTTCTGCTCTGTAATGCCGTTAACAGCGTTGCAATGTCGTCAACGAAGTTCCTGGGTAACTGACCTGATAAATATTCACATGTGGCATTTTCACTAATAAAATGATTAAATAAATTATGTTTATAAAATGAACCTTTTTCACATGGAAGAATTTTTAAATCTCTCGATGTTTTAAATTAGACTGCTCGGGTCTCGCGAAAAATCCAAACGAACATATTTGCAACTACTTGTGATGTGCGATATTTGTGCCAACCTTTGTGAATGCAGGTAGACTAGGGTTAAATGAATGCTAGGATTTAATTTCCTTCGGATATCGCATTTAATTTTGAGATCAAACGTGATATTCATTAGATATCGATGTATTTTAGGCGATTGTATCCCTTAGATTCCGATGTACTTTGGAGATTTGTAAAATCCCCTAGCCCAAAATGTAATTAATCCCCTGTAGATTAGGCGCATTTACTTTCCTACGTATTTACTTTCTGCCAATTACTTATTTACCGCTTTATGTATGTGCGATAAACTAATCATAAACCGAAAATATCTAGTTTAGTTTGAATATTATAAACATGATTTCTAGCGTAGTGTAATTTAACTCAAATGATGGCAAAGTAAGTAACTCATCCAAACTCGAATCTCTGTTCTATGGTATGAATTAGGCAAATGAATCTAAGCTGTACCAAACTTTCCTAGAAGAGCTGATCCGGGTTGCGACTCCGTAACATAAGCTAGATATTTAGGTCTTGAGTCTTCAAATTTGAAATCCATTTTCAAACCAACTTTTCTATTCTTTTCGAAAAACCCCACACCCCATCTTACGGGGCCGACGTCTCGCGGCGATCGCGCGGGTCGAACATCATCCGCTCATAGCTGGAACAAGGACTTAAGTGCTCAATAGATTGGGCGTAAGATTGACCCATAATTTAAAAGCCTTCACATAGTTTGACTAGAGCTATTAGACCTAAGTCAACACCAACAAATATGAACATTTAAATTTTTAGTTGACTTGTTTAAGTTTAACGTATAGTGGGATCTCCTAAGTCGAGAGGGAAAAATATTCTCTACATTCAGTTTTCAAATGTAAAGAAAAGTTTATTGAGGTTTTGACCTAGTGATTTATGACCTGTAGAGATCTCAAATTCGAATCATATTAGGAGTGGGTTGAAATTTTTTCTTTCCATTCAATGTAAACTCAAATAAAACAATTTTTTTTAATAAAATGTAAAAAAATTGCTTCAATTTAAACCCTTCATTTGAGTAGATTGATTAACACAATTGTTTTCTCTCTCTCCTTCTTACATTTTGAGAGAGAGATAGACACAACTTATTCCTACATTCGAAAGTAAAATGTAGAAAATTTTGATCCGATGCAGAATTATTACATTTTTGCAAAAAATTGAAGTAATGGGAAAAGAGATCAGAACAGTAGCGAAGTCAACTTCGTTAATTTGATGGTTCTAAAAGGGAGTAATTCTTTGTTTATGGATCCTTGCAAATTTAAAATTCTATTATTCCCTCTTACAAAAAATTATGAGAAGGTATATTCAAAGGAAAGTTCAATAGCAGCAAATTAAATTAACTTAATGCATTCATTTCTCAAAAAAAGAGCCACAACAAATATGTCACTATCTCATTATGAAAAAAAGTGCACCATTAGTTAACATAAAAACAAAACTCTAGCGATATAATCAGGGATGCGACGGGTTGGTGAACCCGGTCTGGATCCGTATATATGTATTAGATTCAGATTCGATTTGGATCTGTTGGATTCAAAATTTTAGAATTCAGATCCAGATTTAACGAAATTCACATGTCCGGGTCCATAAACAGATCCAAAACGGGTCCATGTAATTAACATCAAATTCTTAGTTTCAGCTTCCATGTTTGTACATTTCATCTTATTTTAAATATTTTACTTGCTCATTTAATTATGTTCATGCAATTGGACTTACGTGGATCTCAAATAATCTTAACTATCCAATATTTTCGAGGTAAATAATAAATAAAAAAGTAAAATAAATCTTTAATCATGGATCCGGGTTTCATTGTAAAATCCGGACCCGGATCCATATACATTTTCTTGAAACCGGATCCGACGGATCTATAAAATTAAGATCCAGATCCTAAAAAACGAATCCGGATCCACGGATCCAGGCCGGATGCAGGATCCGTTGCCATCCCTAGTTATAACATCAGAAGACTATTTTTTGTCAGGAATTTTACAATTTTTCGGACAACTAATTATTAACCACTCTTGTTTATCAAAAAAAAAAAAAATTATTACTCAATCTTAGTTTGTCAATAATTCCCATACAAATAATCTTGCAAAAAAACCATGGACTCGTATTGAACAAAATTTTGTTCAACATTCTGATTGAGTTTAAACAATTAGAGCTCGTTTGGTTGGCGGCATAGCTATTCCGCGGAATAAAAGAAAAACGAGTGGAAAAAGGTGAAGTGTTTGCCTAGAGCCCGTTGTCGAGATGGAATAGCTATTCCTAGCTGTCATACAACTTATAGAATAGCTATTCCTTCTCTTCGGAAGGGAATAGCTATTCCATGAGTTGTATCATGACTCAGAATAGCTATTCCATCCCGACGACGGACTCTAGGCAAACACTCCTCATTTTTTCATTCGTTTTTCTCCTATTCCGCGGAATTGCTATTCCGCCAACCAAATGAGCTCTAGTATATTCATTAATGGTTGATAGGAATGATTAAGATTCAATCATTGACTCCTTCAAAACTTTTTTTAATTTCCAACTTTTATCACTAAACATGAATTCTCTTCTTACTAACTTCCTAGTTCAACATCTATAGTTCACTTTATACCCACAAAGTGAGTTTTTCAGAAGAAACTCAAATTAAAATTTCATTAAAATTTTCCTCATAAATATTTAAGGATATTTATTTTACTTGACTCCAAACCATATTTGTTTAATGAAAAATAATGTTGTTTATACAAAAATTGAAAAAAAAATCTAACAAATATCAATTCTAATATGGATTCGTTGTATTAATGTTTAAAACAAGTCCTAAAAGATGGTATGACAGATGCTATTAATACAGTACTCCCTACTATCCTAAAAGTATTTTCAGTATATCTATGTAATAGAAACCTACGTTGATGACATGTCAATGTTTTTATAAATAAATCATATCTTTTAGAAGATAATCACATTAGATTATCTATTTCGCTTGGAATTGTATAATTTAATAATAAATAAGACTTAATTCCAAATAAATATAATATTTTAATGTTCAATATTAAAATATTAATTAATTTGATGAGTTGTCATTCTATTTAATTGTCTAAATGTAAATAATCAAATAGTTAATGTTCAACATTTATTGTGCTACATTATATAGGAAAGAGAAATAGAAGAGGTAGTATAGAGTCCTTTTTTACTCCATCCGTCTACTAAATATTATCGTTTTAACTAATTCACAGTTTTAAGATAACAATAAACTAAATGAGGTGATTTACTAACTTACACTTTCATAAATGTCCTACTCTATTTCCAAGACTTCATTAATATATTTAAATATTGTTTCCTATATTCTTCTCATCTTATTATTGGAGATTAAAAATATGGTTATCTTGAAAGTTGAACAAATTAATAGGGGTAGGAATGGAAAACTTAGAGAAAAAACATATTGGAAATACAAAATGACAATAAAAAGGAAATATTAAAATCCCTCTAAAATAACAATATTTAGTAAATGGAGGGAATAGTAATTTTAATTTTTTTGCATGTGTCAAGACTATCTACTTAAGATGCTCTAATGCTAGTCACTTTAAACTTTTCATCAAAAGTAATAAAACATTTAATGCACTACTTAAATGACTAATTTATTTCTTTTGCATTATAATAAAATTCTCTCTTTTCTTAATTATAAACTTATAACTTTATTATACTTAGGGAGTGTTTCTCAAAACTTCTACTTTTTCAACTTATGTTTATAAGTGACTTTTTTAAAAGTAAGTCTGACAACTTTTAACTTTTATCTTATTTTTAACTTTTAAGTTAAAAAAATTTATAAAAAATATTTCATTATCTGATTGATAAGTTAAAATCTCCTTATAAGACTCTTTGAAGTTAATAGTTAAAAATGAGAAGTTTTGAGAAACACTCTCTTAATCTCTTTCCTATTTACTACATAAGTATATTAGAAAAAAATTGTTGAAAGTTACATTATTATTTTTAAATGGGAAATAAAAGGAATCAAATTAAAAAATTTTAAATAACTAGTATTAGGGTCACGAGGAAGTAAAGTTTTTTAATAAAATATTAAGGATTTGTCTTAAACGAATCTTACGAATAATATTCGTAAAGTGTATTTTAATTTTGTTAAAATGTTTACAAAACAATTTAACCTATTTTAAATGTGTCATTCATAGTTAAGACCCATTGAGGACCACCTCGTGATGAAATTCAAGAAAAACTTAACCATTATATTTTAAAGCTACAAAATCTAAAAGATAAAAATGATTATAAGACCATGTGATATAATTTTTACTATTATAACTAAAGTGAATTATCTTAATCTAATGGTTAAAATTGATTATGTGATTTTTGATGTCATATTTTGAAATTTACATACGAGTAAAATAATAATTTATCCTTCCATAGATGTAAATATTAATGGGCAAATTTCTTTTATAAATTTTACTTATTATCATATTTTATTTCTTTATTATTTTAAAATCACGAAATGTGGTGATAAAAAAGATGGCAATCAAATTCAATAGTGGGAAAATGACAATTATTGATTTGGTTCAATGATCATGAGCCATATTTACGCCTCGTGTTCTTCCTCAAACTGCCCCCTTAACCCTCAAATAGGGCCTCCCCAGGGGTAGTTCACGGGTGCAATCTCCTAAGATCTATAGTTGGAAGGGATTTAAAAATAATTTTTTATTTGAAGTTTTAGTACTTAATGTTAAAATAAAAAATAAACATTATTTAATGTTAGATCAATTGATAAGAAATTTTTAAAATTATTAAAGATCACGTGTTTAAATCCTGATTTTTCAAAAAATTATTTTTTATTACAATTTTTTTAATTGAGGTTCACTTTGATTAATTTTCATATTATTTAACCTATAAACCTTAAATTATCTGAAACGGGCTGCCTTCAAAACTTGACCGGCAAAAGAGAAAAAGAAATACTAAATAAAGAGAATGTCAAATGCATCATTACTTCCCTCAACTTGGCTTCAATGACCGGATGCCACCTTCAACTTACAAGTGGATCAGATACTCCCTTTAACTTGGCAAAAGTGAACCACTTAGCCCTCTCAATGCCACGTGTCAGAATCTAGTTGGTGTGACTTTTCAAAGATGTCATTTTTCTGATTTTTTTCTCTCCAACCAGAAGTTGACACGTGATATTGAGAGGATAAACTGGTGCAATTTTGTCAAGTTAAGGGGGGTAACTGGTCCTTTTGAAAGTTGAGGGTGACATACGAATTTTAGAGCCAAGTTGAGGGGGATAATGGTATATTTGGGCTAAATAGAAATCAAACAAGTATAAATGCATTCCATTTATATCATGCAAAGAACCATAAGTATCAATTTTTGGCATTTTACAAAACATGGGGTTATTTTAGACATGCACTACTGCCACGTTCTTCATTAAAAATCAACACCCTTTTTCAACAGTGAATTAAAATTAAAATTTGTGCTAAAAGCGTAAAAGTGAAAAAATATGTCGTAAGCTGATGTGTTTTATGGATCAATACGACAATTCGATGAACTCATGCTTCTGCTTTTTTTATTTTTTTTTATGATCTTCTTGGCGATTTGGTTTCAATTCGAGTCCTAAAATATGCCCACTTGGACTCTCATTGTAATGTTAACTTATCATCTTTCATCTTTGTACTATTAAAGCTTTGACATTCTTATCACGGTACACTAACGGATGTTCAATGGAGTATCTATCTTAGGTTGATAATTATTCCAACTATTGCATACTGTTAAAGACTGACTTCAAAACTGTAGATATATTAGGAATTAGATTAGGATTAGATTTGATTTGAGTTAAAAGTCTTGTACATAAATATGTTAGTTAAATATTTTATGTGATATCCTTGTAAGCATATAAGTAGGTGAAAGATTTGTCAATAAGTGAGGTACTTATCCCGCATATATTTGAATATGTTGAGGTTGCAAGCGCCGCTCTGTGGTCGGAGGTATCTGCACATTGTAACAAATGTTACTTGGGGGACTAGCAGAGTGATCGGCTTAACCACTTCGATGTCTAAGTTAGCAAAGGATTTAAGAGATGTGGTGAGTTTGCTAATAATATGAGTGTTTAGAATCATGTACCTTTTGAAGGTGATATTCTGGTCCTTTTTATGGGCTTCTCATGTCGATTTTAGGTGTCCTTAACCGATGAGAACTGGGAGTTATTTCCCAATTAGGATTCTTTCCTAAATACTCTATTCTTTCCTAAGTTGGTTAGTATTCTACCTAATTAGAATTGTGCCATAGTTAGAACTTCAGTTGCTTGTTGAGGAAGCATAGGAGATGGAATATATACAGGATTCTGTCCCTTATTAGGCGGAGGTGGGATTGAGGCGGCTACCTTGAGCCGACACCCAAATCACTTGGCCGGATTATATTATGACTTGACTTAGTCTCTAACAGTGTCTAGGCAGTAAGCGGCTAGTCTTGAGCCGACGTTGGATGTATACTCCTAGTAATACTTGACTAAGCTATCAATGGGTATCTTTATCAATAATAAAAATGTGCTCATATGTGTCATATGCATAGGGATGATGACAGAACCTGGACCCGGTCCGGATCCGTTTTTTAGGATCTGGATCTTAATTTTATAAATTTGTTGGATCCGGGTCCAAAAAAACGGTTACGGATCCGGGTCCGGATTTTACAATGAAACCCGGATCCGTAAATAAAGATTAATTGTATTTTTTATTTATTCTTTATCTCGAAAATATTGGATAGTTAATATTATTTGAGATCCACGTAAATCCAATTGCGTGAACATAATTAAATGAGCATTTAAACTATTTAAAATAAGGTGAATGTACAAGTATGGAAGCTGAAATTAAGAATTAAATGTTAATTACATTGACCCATTTTGGATCCGTTGGATCTGGATCCTAAAATTATAGATCTAACGGATCCAGGTCGGATCCGGATCTAATAAATTCAAACGGATCTAGACCGAGTCCAAGCTTGACCTGGTCCGGAACTGGCCCATTGCCATCCTTACATATGCATATGTGTTCCAAGCAACTGCATTTTCAAAATTGTTATATTATATCTTTTTATTCATGTTTGTTTCATATCCATAAAAAAACAAATAGTGTTATCAGAACTATCTTCTTGAGCCTGTATGTTTCATCTATAGAGATTTCGGTACCAACAGATGTTTACTATGAATATACAACAAGAGCGCCAAGATAATGCAACAAGAATGACAAAACAACAAAAACATGAGTTTTCCAATTAAAGTTCATACCTATAACCATGATCATTCCTCATATTCATAATCATGACCCATAACGATGTTCATGATCCAAATCATGTTCATGACCCATGTCAATGACTTATAAAAATGACCAAAGCTAATGACTATGAATTTTTCATATGTCATATATACATGCTTATAACCAAAACCATATTTCTGAATAAAACTCTACTCTTTTAAGTGAATGAGTGTTTTTTATTAACTTCAAAGTTGTAGATATATTAGGAAATATTATTAGGATTACATTTGGTTTGAGTTGATAAGTATTAGATTTAAATATAATATAGTATATGTTAATTAAATATTTTATGTGATACTTATCTTTGTAAGCCTATAAATAGACATTCTTATCAATAATAAAAATGTGCTCATATGTGTCATATGCATATGTATACTAGAGTACTGCATTTTAGTATTGATATATTATATCTCTTTTGTTCATGTTTATTTCATATCCATAAACAAACCAACACATATTCACATAATTGTAATCAACAAACCATTCTAAATGTTTGGAATTGTAACTATGTGAAAGAAAAAATTGATGAAACATGCAATAACGATTGATAGCAGTAATTTGTTAAACATAGGTAATGTTTATTTTAATTTATTTTCATTCAGTTGAATATTGCATATACTTAATAATTTATATTGACATGAATTTATCATGGATTTAAAATAATTCAACTTATGTTTTGAATCTCATTTGAACTAGAAGCTCTTTGTTCCTTGCTCTATCCGAGCTAGTTACATTTATTATTTTCAAGGAATAAATTATATGCAAATAATCTGATATTTGGGAGAAGACAACATATGGTAGGTACAATATAATTTTATTTGGTGAGATGTTTCATCACCTTTTTGCTTCTTTTTTAAGTTTAATTGATTTCTTGCTAACTTGTTCTTGACTCTTTTACTTTTCTCTTAGGTTCTCCAGGATGTTAACTTTGTATGATAAACACTTAAGGTGCAATAAGAATCCTCCAAACACTCGCACATCATCCTAATCATATATAACTAACTCAAGTTTGTTATGCCAGCTAGGATGAATTTGTTAGCTACTCCGTGCCCTTTTCATTTCTTAGCGGTAGAGTTTTCCTTTTATATATAAAGCAATCAACTTTGTACTCTTGAGCTATGAATGAACATTGAATATTTTCTAGTTTTATCTTCTTTGCTTTAATGAACATTGAAAATTTCAGAGTTATGGCTGGATGAAAAAAGAAGAATATAAACTCTATGAATGATCAATTTGGAGATACAAATAGTTTCAACATTTTTACTAAAGAAGAAGAAGGAGAACTAGAAAGAAAAAAGAAGGAAATCATGAAAGATCAAGCTATTCAACTTCAGATTATTCAGGAGTTATGCTTATAAGTATTATGCTAAATTAAAACAATTATTTCTCTTGGAAATATGATTTCGAGAAAGCATTTACAATAAAAAAAAGAAGATGAAATACATAGAGGAAGATCACATACCATAGCTAAAAGATTCAAATGAGTTTGAAGGCTGGAGGGTGGCAGAATGCCTGGTAATTGCTTGGATCTTGAACACTATAAGCAAATAGATTGCAAAATATATTATTTTTGCAACATAAACACGATCTTTATGGAAGAAACTGGAGAAAATATATGGTGACAACAATGCACCAATGCATTTTAAATTTCAAAGACAATCGTGTAGAGCTTTCCAAGGTAATCTTTCAATTGCGCATATTTCAATTTTCTCAAGAGATTAAGGGATGAGATATAGCTATTAAGGCCAATTCTATTATATAAATGTGGAGCAATAGATGTTTTCACATGCAATGGATATAAACACATTTTAGATATCTTGGAAGAAGATAATTTAATATAATTTTTTCCCAGATTAAATGAGCACTATGAGTAGGTGATAAATCAAATATTGTTGAATGATCCTTTCCCAATGGTTAACGTGACATTCTCAATGACATTTAAGATGAAAAAAAGAAAGAATTTGTGAATGATCAACAACTTAAGTTTTCTTAATATTCTAACAATCCAAAAAATTTAACAACTACAGACCTAAAGGCACACAAGAAAGTAAGAATGAAGATAGAAACAAGATGTACAAGTTATCCATGTAGAGGATGGAGTTACACTAGAGCATAATATCTTAAGATTCTAGGATATCAAGAATGGGGGGTGACTGATAAGAAGAAAAAGGTCAAAATAGTTTTTACAACAAAGAATAGGTGACTTGCCAACAATCTCAACAAGGCCAATGAAGAAAGGAAAAAACACATAATACACCATTTTTCTTATTCAAAGGAAGAAGAAGACAATGAGAGGCCTTAAATAACTAATAAGATGATTTAAGAGATGTACATGATGATAATAAAGGGTAAGAAGACACCACAAAGCAGCGCACAAGCTAGAAATCCAGATTTTTATTCCTTTGTAGACTTTTTCGAATTCTCCAGTAATGCTCATTGAACACTTTTAAATTCATTTAAGGTTAATGAAAGTGACCAATGGATCATAGACAGTGGATCCACTAGTCCCATATGATGACTTTGCTTGGTGGATCTTGCCAAAAAGTGCATTGTATAGGAGATATTGAACTCACACCATAGATTTTGTTGAATGATTGCCTATGTTTGACTACTTTTAAATATAATCTATTATCTGCGGGACAATAATTGAAAGGATCCAAGATTATGGTTACTTTCTATTAGACCATTCCTATTTGCAGGATTTGAGGAGGAAAAGATTACTTGTTATTGGAGAGTTCTCTGATGGAGTATACAAGTTCAAATAGAATTTGTTTTTAGTCAAGTTGTTGTAGCACTTAATTGAAGGAAGTGTAGAAAAATACTCTGGTGCATAGATGTGTTTCACAAGGTGAATGGCACTGCAGATTGAGACATGCCTCTAAAGAAGTTTTTAAACATGTACCCAATACTGATATAAATAGTTACAATTTTTCATCACGTAAAGCATGTCCTACTGCAAAACAACAAAGACTTAGTTTTCAAGACAATTAAACCTTGCAACTTTTACACTATGATGTATGGGGTTGTTATAGATTGCAATTAATAACGGCTGCCTATTATTTCTTAACCATTGTTGGTGATTACAACAAAATGGTTCGGGTGGTATTATTATAAAATAAAACTCAGATGTACGGGGCACTTGATACATTTCTCAAAATGATAGAAACTCAAATTTACGTCAAAGTTCAAACCATCAAGACTAATAATGAACTAAAATTCACAAATTCGAAATGCAGGGTCTTATTTCAAGGGAAAATAATATTGCATCATAAATCATGTTCCTACACACCACAACAAAATTATTTGGTGGAAAGAAGACATCAACAACTACTCGACATCGCTAGAGCATTACTTTTTCATGCTAAAATGACAAATGAATTTAGGGAGTAACAATTTTACTTGCTACATCCATCATAAATATTTTGCCATCTAGAAAACTGAAGTGGGAAACACCACATCAACTACTCTATAGAGCTAAACCATGTTACAACAAATTTCACACTTTTGGTTGCTTGTGTTTTTATATAAATATCATACTTCATAGAGACAAGTTTTCTCCAAGAAAAACATGAAGCTTCTTTCATTGGACTCTCTTAAGGAAAAAAACATTACAGACTTTTTGACATCAAGAAATAAAAAATTTTAGTGTCAAGGGATGTAATTTTCAAAAAAATGGAGCTCCCTTTTGCATAAAATCAACTGTTAAATGTTTTTCACGAATTTAATGTTTACAATAACACACATAAAACTAAAAAATACAAACACAAGACGCTCAACCAGACAAAGAAGAAAACCAAGCTGTATGAAAGATTAATTATGTGTGTATTTCATCGGAGTCAAATAACTTGTTACCTTGTATTTCAAAGATTTCAGAGTAACACAAGTTAATTCTCACTAATGTAGCAATAGAGAAAGAGCCAAAAAAATTATTTTGAAACTAATCAAGATTCTAGGTGGAGAGAAGCGAAGCGACAAAAACTTCATGCATTAAAGGAATGACACTTGGCAACGTAAACTACCAGTTGGAAAGAGAGAAATTGAATCTAAATGGGTGTATAAAGTGAATTACAAGACAAATGGAGAGGTTAAAATATTTAAGGCCATATTAGCGGTAAAAGAATATAACCAATAATAAAGCATTGATTATCATGAATCCTTTAGTCTGATGGCCAAGTGTAACTGTCAAACTTTTACTGAAAGTAGCAGCAGCAAGGAAATGTCCCTTACATTAAATAGATGCAAATAATACATATTTATATGGGCACTTTGATGAAGATATATGTACCTAAAACCACCACCAAGTAATGAAGAATGTGCAAAAGACCTAGTTTGTCAACTAATAAAGTCACTCCATGGCTTAAAGCAAGCTGGAAAATAATGGCTCAAAGAGAGATCTTTAAGAAGCTAATAAGTTTTGCTTTCTATAGATCAGTAAAAGATCACTATTTGCTTTTCAAAATAACGATGAAGGCATTACCACTTATATGGTATTATATGTAGATAATATATTGATTTAAAGTCCAAGTGAAGAAGATGTGCTAGAGGTTCAAAGTTATCTCAATAGAATATTTACAATCAAAGATCTTTGAACTGTAAAATACTTTCTTGGTGTTAAGCTATCCAAATCAGAATATGGCTTAGTTCTTTCATAAGGAAAATGTATTCCTAATCTGATTAAAGATGCACATATGGAAAAAGCAGCAAGTGCATCTAGTTTATTACCAGCATGTATCAATCTTTCACAAAAAGGAGAAGTATTTAAAGAACCTGAGTTATACAGAAGGTTAGTTGGCAAGCTACTTTATCTAAGCTTCACTAGACCTTACATTGCTTATGCAACACAACAACTTAGTAAATTCATGCATACACTAGAAAAACACAAATTTCATGCTGTAATTCATGTTCTGAGGTATCTAAAGAGAAAATTGCAGTATGGATTGTTGTGTAAAACACATGCAGTTAAGGTCCTTCTGAGATTCGAATTGGGGAGCTTGCTTAACCACAAAGACATCTTTAATTGATTATTGTGTTTACTTAGGATCATCGTTGATTTTTTTAGAAAACAAAAAAGAAGACAGAGATAAGAAGGTCATCAACCTAGGGGGAGTACAAAAGCATGACTCAAATAAGTTGTGAAGTCAAGTGGATTAGTCATTTGTTGAAGGAGTTTAGAGTTCAAGTTAATGGTGCAATACCATTATTTTGTGATAATTCAGTTGCCCTAGAGATTGATAAGAATTTTGGTTTATGATAGGATCAAACATGTAAAAATCAACATCCCAAAGAGCAATTGGTTGATATTTGTACCAAAACACTCGATCATTCACAAATGTTACCTACCTTGATAGAGTTAGGAATGATACATTTACAGAAGTCTTCATCGTGAGGGAGGCATATTAAGCATTGAAGGTATAAGACAAATCATGCACACACTCACACGGGATCCTAATCATCTATAAATGATTCAAGTTTGTTATGCTAGCTAGGATGAAGTTGTTAGCTACTTCGTACATTTTTCATTTTTTAATTATAGAATTTTCCTTTCGTATATAAAACAATAAGCTCTAGTTTTCTCTTTTCCGCTTCACTAAATTTATGATTGTTGGAATGTCCTACCAATATTTTTTTTCAGCCGATCATGAACTTTAACCAACCTCTGTTTCATTAAAAAAAAGTTCATTTCACTCCCATTTTACCTTGTTCCAAGCATGCTAAATAAAATTAATATTATATAAGAATTTTTTTTATGAAAGTAAAAACGATTATTGAACACAAATCAAAGTGAATGAAAATTAAATTCAATGTAGTACGGCAGAAAATATTATAAGAATGAAAAGGGATATGTATATGATTTACGTCTAATTATTGGTCTCAATGATGTGATATTGAGAAGTTGTCAGGATGACGTATCAATTAGTTAGTGATTTAACTTTTTAATGATTTCTAAAAAAAATGTTGCTATATGACATCATTAACTCTGATAGAGATAGCAGGAATATTAACATTATTACTGGGGTGTGATCCGTCGATAGGATACCGAATCGAATTAACCAAATATCAAATAAGAAAAATATTGTTAATTGAATTAAAATAAATAAAAATTAAAATCGAATTAATCAAATCGAAATAAATTATCCGGTTTAATTAAAAATCGATCAAATCGAAATTTTAAATTAATTAACAAAAATTTCAAATTTTAACACTTAAAATACAAAATGCACATCCAATATAAATATTTAAATGGAATAAATAACATTTTAAAGACACATAAATGGATAAGAGTACATTTTCGAGAAGAGAAATAGGGTGTGATTTAAAATAAAATTTTATTATGTGTTTATATATATTACGGTTTTTTATATACAAAAACCGAACCGAACCGAATAATCGAAATATTAACATTTTACAAACCGAACCGAACCAAATTTTTAAAATAACAAAACTAAATTAATATTTCAGTTTGGTTCAATTCGGTAATTCAGTTACTGGACCATTTGCACACCCCTAATTATTACTGCCTTTTAGATCTGTTTGTTGGATGATTAAGATCAGGTTGGATTTCGTCGATTTTTTTATTAAATTATTAACTCAAGTCCGGTTGAGTTAATACTTTAAAACTTCCGGGTTTGGATCAGGTCGGGTGAGGTTTACAAATTCATTTCTAAACCCGATTCATGGCTCATGAATTTTTACTTATTTTAAGTTTTGTTAGACTAAATGGAATAAAATTTAAAAAAAAGACAATATTTCAAACTTTTTCATATAATTATATTATCTACTCAAAGTCTTTAGTACTTAGTAAAATTATAATATTTAAGTGCAAAAATGTAATAGGACAAAATATGAAAATCTAAAATATTTATTAAATTTAACATATAAATATATAATTAATAATATTATTATTTGTCGGGCCGGACTCGTACCTTTACATAAATACAAAATCCGGCCCATAAAAATCCTTGTTTTTCCTGGCTTGGACTTAAATCGATTTAGTGAAAATATGAGTGTCCAAGCACAGTTTATGAAAATGGGCTTGGAACTTTTATTTTTTGAACCATGACAAGCTATCCGAGAAATTAATTATTTTAAAGGAATAATTAATTTAAAGAGTTAATTTATAAATGTCTAAATGTATATAACTTTATATGTTGTTTGTTACTACTTGAGCTTGGTGTTACTAATGAAGAAGTATAGTTTACAGACATGCATTGAAATTCAACCGAAACCCAAGTGTCATGAATGGGTGATTATATTACAAAAGGATTGTGCACTCAATGTGTATTGCTCAACAAGCCAATTTTCATATCAACTAAAAACTAAAGGATTAAAATGCAATTCACGAAATACTATATCTGCCATATGTAATGGCAAATTATTAATTTTATATCAAACGTGAAATTTTCGGATATTTAATAATCTAATTTATTTTCTACTCGTCAAAAAATTGTATTATATGTAACAAAAATTACTGTTGGCTTTATAATAATGTAAAATTTTGGTTAAATGGTAGATTTAGACTACGAAATGAAGATCCCGAATCATTCTTCTTGAGCCACATCTTACTGGCGGGTTGCCCCGTTGACGTCTCCAAGGATTCGATCCACTTCATCCGCTCCGCCCTTCTCGAACACTTCATTATAGGAGGAAAAGGTATCCGTCCCCAATCTCTTTCTGTAAGCTGGCAGAGCTCCAGCTAGCAGCTTTGCAATCATCTTCGGCAAACTGAGATGATCTTTTAACAAGACCTAGGTGGCCATCCATCTGCTATAGTACGGCTTGAACATCTCCCCCCCAGGCTTCTGCCTCACAGCCTCTAGGTTCTGCATCGTAGTCTTCATTTATGAGTTGAAGTCGTACTGCTCCGCAAATGCTGTTGAGAGGCGCTCCCAGTTATGAGACACCTCTATGGGAAAGTTGTTGTACCACTGATTGGCCGGAGATGCCAGCTTCACAATGAAAATCTTTGCTTGCATTTTATCACTAACTTAACAGGCTCGCATTACAGTCTCATAATTTTTCAAATAAACCTGGGGTCTCCTTCTCTGTTAAATTACACAAGATCTGGCATGACGAGGTTCTTCGGGAGCCACTCATCAATTCGCACCATCGGTGGTGCTGGATAAACACCGGACTGGAAGCCCGGGTACTGACTGGCACGTTCGGCAAAAAATTGTTTCCACGACTCCTCCATATTGGGTTAGAACACCAAATAGCCCATCTCTAGCCTGGCTTGGAAACCATACTGATTGTAGGGGCCATGAGGATAGGAAGGACCCCTGGGAGGAAGTGCTATTCTAGGTTGGGTCATGAATTGACTCGGATGCTGTGTCGATGACGCATTGAAACTCACTCGATATCCAAACGAATGAGCATAAAATTTGAGATTGCCCGAGATTGGGGAAAGAAACCTTATGTTGGAGGGATGAAACTTGAAGACGGCCTTACTGCTTAAATCCTTAATGATAACCCGAATACCCGAGTAGAACTGATGAATCCAAAACCAGTTGATCTGCCACTACCCCATCTTGCCCACTTCTACCTGAAGTCTAGTCAGCGCTAAAACCAGTCTGACCCAATCTGGGAGGAAACTGTGACTGATCGAACACCTGGAAATTTCTTGCACCGAACTTGTCACTAGATGATGGGAATATGTGAGGAACTGGTCTCCTAGCCATAGGACGACCGGTAGCAGCTGGACCTTGGAGATTCCTGATGAGAATCTGGTCAAATAACTGGTCCTCCTGCTGCCTTAAATGGATGTGGAATTGCATAGCCTGAGCGAACTAGTCGCTGTATAAAATCACGCTGAGAGCATTGGCGATCTCCTAACTCAAACTATAAGCCTATCATGAACTCCCTAATCATTTCCCCTTGAAACATTCTGCTGTTCTGACATCTCAATAATCTGCCTTAAATTGAACACTGACCTTTGCTCTGAATCTGAATCCTTGCTATAATCCATGTGTGGAAGACCCTCTACTGGTGATTCTGCTCGATGAGCCACGGTGGGAGAAATCTAGATGAGACGATGAACTGGCCTCCTCCAAACCTTAACTGAAGCAAACACAATCAACTGCCATCAGAAATGGGATGCATGCTTGACCGACTTGGGATTAATGCGTGAAATGTTTATGAAATGGTTGTGACACAAGGGTTATTATTCTATGATGATGAATAAAACTATTCCCGGCTTAGAGAGCTAGCTTAAAGGTAAGCGGGTTTGTCAGTCCTTTAGGAATAAACCGGTAAGTGTTGCCTATTACTCGTGTGGTAATAGGCTATCTCAAAGTTTTTAGGGAGGTCACATCATAGGGATGCGAAAGGGTATGTTTATAAATCCATTTGAAATAAACTCACCATGATTAAGGTTTATTGTACTGCCTATGTGGTAATAAGCAAAGGGGTGTCATTTTTGCAAAAAGGTGATAAGTTTGCCAATCCTATTGGAACAAACAGACCGAAAATGACAAGGGGTCGCGTATTATCCAAGTGATAATATACTTTCGATTTTGAGAAATAATCACCATGTATTGCTCTCGACGAATTCAAGTTCGGGTAAAATAGTGTGTTATACCCTATGGTTTACAAGTTCATGACTTCAAACGGACAGAGGTTCGAGTGCCGAGCAGGCACTACTACAACCATGGGTAATCTAACCTTAGGTGATGTCGTCTCGTCACGTCTTCTACTTATAGGTTTGAGTTTGGGTAAAACGGTGTGTTGTACCCGATGATTGATAAGTTCATGATTCCAAACGGACAAAGGTTCGGGTGCCGAGTAGGCACTGTTATAACCATGGGTAACCCTAACCCTAGGTGATGTTGTCTCATCGAGTCTTTCTAAATCTAAGTAGGTGATATCGGGGTAATGACACACGAGTGTATAATTTGTGTTTGCATAACAAATCGTGGTTAGCATAGTTCTTAACACAAAATAAACGTGGTAATGAAATGAACATATAGCACATAGCATGCAACGTATCACTTCCAACCTTATGTCTCCCGAGCATAAGGGTTAAGCTTCTAAATCTAGGCTTGGATGATCTTAATACCGAAGTATTAAGGAGCGAACCTACATAAGAGATGCATTTGTTTTGGTAAACCTAAGGGAAGTATTTACGGTTTCCTTATATGAGTTCCGTCATGGGCTGTTGATGTAGAAGGTTCTTGTTGCACTATGATACACTCCAAGCCTCTCCTAGAATAGGTGCGAACGAGGGAGTTACATGTGATATGACAATAAGTTATCCACTCGTTAAGTATCTTTGGTCGTCATGGGGTCGCAAATGATACTATCGCAAGCTTCACGGTAAATGGGGCATCCTAATTTTAAAGGCTAAGCCATCTAATGCATATGCTCATGTTCGATATTTTAAATGTGGATTAACTCATTTGACAACTTTTCAATACTCATCAATAATCTTTTAAACTTGTTTTAAGTTTATAAAAAGATAATACCCAGTAGTGTCGCCATTGTGAGCGGACAAAGTTCGACCCGTGCAGCCGTCGCGAGGTGCCGGCCCCGTAAGATGGGACGTAGGGTTTTTCAAAAAGAAAAGAAAAGTTAGTTCGGAAATGGATTTCAAATTTAAAAACTCAAGAACAAAATCTCTAGCCTATGTTACAGAGTCGCCTCCCGAATCAGCTCTTCCGGGAAAATTTGGTATAGCTTAGATCCGTTTGCCTAATCCATATCATAGATTAGAGATTCAGGTTTGAATGAGTTACTTACTCTATCATCATTTAAGTTAAATTACACTAAGCTAGAAACCACGTTTATAATATTCGAACTAAACTAGATATTTTCGGTTTATGATTAGTTTATCGCACATGCATAAGCGGTAAATAAGTAAATGGCAGAAAGTAAACACGTAGAAAAGTAAATGCGCCTAATCTATAGAGGATTAATTACATTTTGAGCTGGAGGATTTTACAAATCGCCTACATACATCGAAATCTAAGGGATACAATTGCCTAGAATACATATCTAATGAATATTACATTTGATTTCAAAATTAAATGTGATACCTGAAGGAAATTAAATCCTAGAATTCATCTAACCCTAGTCTACCTGCCTCCACAAAGGTTAGCATAAATATCGAACATCACAAGTAGTTGCAAATATGCTCGTTTGGATTTTTCACAAGACCCAAGCAGTCTAATTTAAAATATCGAGAGATTTAAAAATTCTTCTATGTAAAAAAGGTTCATTTTATACACATAATTTATTTAATCATTTTATTAGTGAAAATACCACATGTGAATATTTGTTTGGTCGGTTATCTGGGAACTTCGATTCCCTTTTCGTCTGGGTTTCTTAACACACTTCACGATAATATTAGTGAAAATAAATCTAAGTCCAAATACACAAATAAAATGGCTTTATTGAACCCGTTGCGAAAGAGAAACCGTTAAAGTTGATAAAATAATATCTAGTAAAGAGGAACCAACTTCAACCATTCAAACACCTTTCGGACCAATTGTTCGTAAAATCCTCAAACATTCATCTTATGTTACTAAAAACTCAAATTTTAAGTCTGAATAGTCACCACAAGCCCTCCTGAACTTAAAACGATGTTTGAAAGTTTTTTGAATATTCTGCTTGCTCTATCTGGAATGCAATATCGTTAACAACATTGCTGATGCCGTTAACTGCATTATAGAGCAGAAACAGATAGTTTTTTCAGTTTTTGTATTTTACACAATCAACAAATATACCACGTATAAACAAGTGAAGCATGACTCTAGGAACTCAGAGGCTCACCCCATAGCCGTGAATCCACTTCGCTAGGTCCATGAAAATCTTTGGAAAGTCCTTGTTTCTTTGGTTCAGTTTGTGATTTTGTTGATGAAAATGGTTTAAGTGAAGAGTAAGTGTTACTCCTGAGGGAAAATCCAAAATATGTTAGTCTTAACAAGATGAAGAAATGAAGTAGAAATCATTATTCTATCAAGTTTAGACTTTTGGAAAAAGCTTGAAAACTAGTTAACTTGTTGAAAATGAAAGAAGGAAATAAGTATTCTCTATGAGTGAAGATACTTATTAAGAGTACTTATACCAAGTCCTATTGAGTTAGAACTTGGTGAAAGTGATCAAGAAAACTCTAAACCTCAAAGCTTGCTTAACTTTCCTACATAACTCAAACTTGTTTAAGTAGAGACTAAACCTCAAACTTGTTTAAATAACACCCAAATGTCCCAAGTTCATGCACTTTCCATGAACTTACACTCTCTAATTCTGGAATTACAAGTTACTATGAACTAAAAGACTTTAACTTAGTTTCCCAAAGTTCAAGTACCTCAAGAACACCCAAAAACACTCAAGAACACTAAAAACTTAAACTTTTCTTAGAGCTCTCTCTCTCTTGCTTTCTTTTCCATGAAAATGAGCTCTTCCTTTTTGGAACATTCATCTCTCTTCTTAAGGAGCTCTCTTCAATCCAAAGTCAACTCTTTCTAGCTTAGGCCATACTTTTACTTTTTTTAGTTTGTTTTTTTACTTTTATCACTTGATCCCATGTGAAGAGGTGTGTGACAAATCCTTGGTAAGGTGCCTAAGGTTGATTTTGCAAAGAAAATGTCCGAGCATGTGGGGGGAGTGGGCTTTTGGTCTGGAAATTGCAGAAAGTGAAATTTGGTTCTACTGCTACTACAATATCGTTAACGACATGGGGCCATGTCGTTAACGATATCAGCCATGTCCATGTCGTTAACGACATGTCACTTTCAAGCTGGACTTTTTGAATTAAAGTGGGCTTTAAGGAAGGGAAGATCCAAAGAAACAAAGTAGATTTTCTCCAGAGATTTTTCGGGACCCTGCAAAGTGTAAAAAGCTAACAAGGGAAAAATTACAGCTTCATCATCGAACTCGCGAGTCGGGAGCAAAATCCCATGCTCACACCAGCTCTCACCAAACGTTCCTGTTTTGCTTCCTTCTGCCTCCTTTGCTTACATGTCCATCATGCATTGATTTTGAATGGATGGATGTAATCTAATGCATTGAATGACTGAGATGAATTATGTAACCCTACCTATATAAATTATCTTCCTCTCCTAATTTATGATGGTGATTACGGGGTCTTCTCTTCTTCTCAGAGAGAGAACTTGTCAGAGTTTGGGATTTCGTTCATTGTCTCTGTAAATTTACGGGTTTGAGAGTTGTTTTGTTATTCTTGAATATCTCTTTGATTATTCATTCCTTGTTGTGAGTGAAGGATTTAATCTTTGAATAAATTCTAGTTGAGATTAGGGTTTACGGGATTTGAAACTTGGTTGCTTGCTTGTACCTTTGAATCTTGAGATCAATAAAAACTTCCTGCAGGAGACCTTCCCTTAGTGGACAAGTCTCATTCTCGTAAAACGAAAACCGAAAACCACTATAAAAATCGCTTATCGCTTTATTGCCACTATTCTGATCTTAATTCCGATAACGCTTCCGACACGGAACAACATTGAATATGTTGAAGAAGAAAAGTCAATTTCACTATGTATGATACATTTTACCTATTAGAAGATTTCAAAATTTCATTTTATTAACCGTTAAATTTTCCACATATTCTGATAATTCAATTAACAAAAATTTTCTAAAAAATATATGTAATTACAAATACAATTTTTTCCCATAGAAACTCTTGCCAGTTACATAGTAATAATAATAACAATAATTATTATAATTATTATAATAATAATAATTATTATTATTATTATTATAATAAATGAAAACAAATATGAAAGTCTATACTCTACACTTTATTATCCCGAATAGAATTAGGGAGATTTAGATATCAATTATTGGGGAAAAAGTGAAATTCCATGACGTTCTGATCATACAAAGGAAGATGCCATGACGTTCCTACACCACATTTCCAACTTTTAATTCCTATAATTTTAACACTTTAATATACCCTAATTTGAGCAGACTTTGTAGATATTTATCATATATTATAAAGAAATAGAAACAAATTAAAAAATAAAAAAAAAACATATTTAATGTTCGAGTTAAGAAATATTTAACATGTGATAATTGATCCATGTATAATTGTACTTAAAGGTGAAATGTTAAAAGATCTCAAGTTGAAAAAAAAAAAATGTAGTATATTTATTTAAATTAAACTTTTACCCAAATTTTTTTTTCGGATAGGCGCATACATTATCTACATTAACAATTCTAAGTATGTGTATGTGTGTATAATCCATCTATTTCAAAATAACTGTCTTTTTTAACTTGTTTGTCAATACCAAAACAACATTAATTAGAGTAATAAAAATACTTATTTACCCCTATAACTTTTGTTAATTTGAAAGTTGATATAATACTTTATTTCTTTTGTCATTTCTAATGTGCATTAAATAAGAGTAAAATGGATAAAATATTTAAAAATGTGAATTGGAATCCTAAGACAGTTAATTTGAAAGTTTTCTAAAATTATAAAGTAACCGTTATTTTGAAATTTAGGGATCATTTTCTTTAGCATATGGAACTAAGAATAAGAATATCTATTAATAGCACAGTATGGCTTTTGTCATCTTATTATTTCTATAAAAAGCCTAATCCTCTCCGACGCTGATTCCATACATAAGGAATATTATTATACTATTTCTGTCCTGTTTAAGCTCTATTTTTATGATTTTTGTGGGGTTTCAATTCATCAGTTATTTAACAATAATGAAATCCTTTTTGTTAATGCTTTTATTTTTTTCAAAAATGTCAAGTACTGCATAGGATAAGTCGAAAGCTTTTAATTTTTATAATACAAAGTAATCTAAGTATAGAAAAATTGAAAAAAAAAAAATATAAGAGTAAGTGGGTTGAGATTTTTTATTGGCTTTTAACCAAATTCAACTTTGATCCTTTACCATTTCCAAGTCGATTTTTGCACCATTGGCTATTTTTACACTGATGAATTGTAACCCAGTTGATATAACATGGTTACTCCAAATCTTAATTGTGGAAAATGAAAAGATTATGATTCTAGTTATCGAGAGTTTCGACTTATAAGAGCTTCAAACAGGTTTCCACATGTGAATCAATAATATATTTAAATATACACAATTTTAGATTCCACCGAGAAGCATGGGAAAATATGTGTGTATAGTCCTTTTGTCCACGTCAAAATTGGATTTTATTGGAGATAATAAATGAATTGCGATTTACCTTTCCACTTAATCTTTTAAAACAAACAATTTTATGATTAAATTTGTTCAATGAATATTCACACATGGTAGAGTTGGCATGTGTTGTATCCGCTTCAAATCCAGTAAACATTTGGGTGCAAGTAAATATTATGAGTAATATATGAGTTACAATTTATTTATTAGTTTACGCTTTTGAACCTTACCAATTAGTTCAGATATCATGTCATTAAATTAATGAACCCAAAAGTTCAAGCAAGTAAACCATAATAATAACTCATATGCCATCAATAATAGATTTGATCCTCTATATAAAAATTTGATGAAATGATAGGTAAATAATGAAAAATAGTTTTAATTTTGGTCGGCAAATGCCTTTTAATAGTTACTTAAGTTAGGGAAAAAGAAAATCAAAACTGAAATCGGAAAATGCCAATAATGAACTTACAATAAGAGTATAAATTATTCGGGGAATCGGTTGGTATCTTGAAGAGTGGATTCCACTCTCGAAGCACTGTATTTAATTTTGGGAAATTGCTTCCCACCTGTATGGAGTTTGTGGGGTTTCACTTCTATATAAAACAATTTCAGCTCAGTTTTACAATATTATTTGTTAACTAATATACCAATGGAAATTCAAATAAATATATTAACTAGTTATTTATTTCATGTGGTAGGTGATATATTGGTCTATTATACGATTCAGGTAATTATTGTTGTATTACTTATTTTTTTTTATGGTGAGATTGATTAATCCAGTTTATGGTTGTGATCGTGCCACTAGTTAATTTCACACACTAGGCACGCAATACATATTGATAATATTGATGGGATGCTTTTTGGCCACTAAATATGTGATTTATGGGCCATATTTGACTTTGGATAAGATAAGAGTGGGTTTAATTGCCTAAAAAATTGCTAATCTTTATATTTATAAAATTTAATGGATATTAATTTTAGTACATCAACAAAAAATATCAACTAATTATATAAGTATAATATAATCATTTACCAGCACAACTTAATTAAAGGCACTAGTCATACTTACAATTATAAATTGAATTCTCTCTTTTTCCAAATAAATAAAAATAAATAAATCATAGAAATCACTTCTCTGATGGGGATAAGATGGGGCAAGGCTGTCTATCAAGCTGCCAAGTTATTATTAAATTTGCTTCTTAAAAGGTTCAGATAATGATCTTTATTTTTTTGAATCTTTTTCTTTTTTGTTTCCTTTAGTTTGCATAAATTAAATGAAATGATAAAATATGGTTTTTGTGGTTGTGAAATGAAGAAATTGTGCATTTTTGTCGATTCTTTACGTCATAAAATTCCATTTTACTTTTAGATATTGTGTTTATGGAAAGAGCACTTCCTTAAGTCACTATCTAGTTATTATAAATCATTTATAGTTTTATAACCAAGTCTTTAAAGGTATTCAAGTTTTTTAAGTAGCTCAAATGTACACATATGTACACATTAACTATTTGACCATTTCTTTTAATAACTATAATTTATTATAAATTTAATATATCGTATAATTACATCTCAAACTTTTGAACATTATATATCTAAAGCATGGACAATACTTTGAACATGTTTATTGGGTTGTTGGGTTTGGAATTTGTTCAGCCTGATCTAAAAATCTTGCTTGGACATGAGCTTTATATGTTAAATTCATCCGAGTCTGACAAAATTGTGAATATTCAAACTTAGTTGGATAATTAATTTTATGTCAATTTATAATTCATATATATGGCTTTTAATAAAATATTATTGTTATAATTATCATCAGTGAAAGATCGGTGATGAAAAGCGTGAGAGTAAAATAATATACCTTTGATGGTAGAGATGACCCCTTTATATAGGGGTTGGACCACTCCAAATCAGGATAGAAGAGGGATTTCTTACCGAGAAAAAATTCCTTAATAGGATCAGACTTCCGCCACAAGCAATATAGTTCATGATTCCTATTTAGCTAAATAGGAAAACTGATGTGCAAGCATGTTCTTCCAAGTGTCTTCACCCAGCCATCGCCACCGAGTGGATCCTTTAGAGGCGGATGTATGTCCTATATGTGCCTAGTGATAAAACACCGGTTTATCAAAAGCCCCCTCCCCCGAGTGAGAAAAGTTCTTCCAGATCTGTTCGCAAAGCTTCCTCCACGTGACAACATACCTACACGTCGTTTCAGATTCGGAATTGTTGATAGTTGTGCTTGAGTAGAGGTGTAAAGCTTTGCAATTATGTCACATGTAGGAGATATAATGAGGGAGATGAGAACGCCCTTTCAAATTTCTCGTCATCTCAATAAAAGCATTGCTCCAATTTCATTTCAATATTTTGCAATCGCTGAATTTCAAAGCAGCTTATCAGCGATTTCGAGCATTTCCAAAACTCATTTGTTCTATCAAGCAAGTTTCCATCTTATCTATAAACTTCACTTTTCTATTTACTTGAACTTGCGACAATTTATATGTTTTGATTTGCATTTTGTGCCCTTGTTTATGGTTTTGATTTTTTTTCTGAAAAATGTATGAATGTTCTTCATGTTCTTGATGATTTAAACTCACAAACTAGCTTGAATAATTGATTTCCCCAAAAAACAAGTTCTAGATTTATTTGAAATAAAAATTTACTGTTGAGATTGTCGAATACACGACTAATATGTCATGTAGTTCTAGTGGTAATGATGATAGTAGGTGAGACGAATGGATGATCATATATTCAACACTTATCTTTTCATTCCCTTAATTATCGATGTGTCTTCTGTCATTCCGCGTGTTAGATCTCACTCGACCGGAGTTGGTCGCTTCAGAATTCATTTTACGTCTAGATACTTGCTTAAACCTAGCACGTGGAGGGACAAAAGATACATCAACATTTAAGGGTACAAAACAATAAGGTAGTGTTGAAAATATGATCATCAATTCATCTCAACCACTCAATATCATCACTACAACTAGAACTACATGACCTATTAGCTGTGTATTCAACAATCTCAATAGTATACTTTTGATTTCAAATAAACCTAAAACTTATTTTTGGGAGGAAATAATGATTCAAGATAGTTTGTGAGTTTAAATTATCAAGAACACGAAGAACATTCATACATTTTCCTACAAATTGGTGAAAACCATAAATGAGGCAAAAAATGAAATTCAAAACAAATAAATTGTCGCAAGTTCAAGCAAATAAAAAAGTGAAGTTTAGAAAGAAGAAGCTCATCGGAGATAAGATGGAAACTTGCTAAATTAGAGAAAAGAAGTCTTGAAAATGCTCAAAATTACTGAGAAGTTGCTCTAAAATTCATCGATTGCAAAATGTTGAAATGAATTTAGAGAAATGCTTTTACAGAGAAGATAAGAAATTTGAAAGGACATTCTCTTATCCATCGTTAGATCTCTTACACGTGACATCATCCCAACGCTTTACACGTCTATGTTCGCCACTTTTCTACTGATAATATAAAAGTTCTAAATATGAACATGTGTTGTAAGTACCGCTTATCAAATAGAAAAATGATGATAACTGCAAGTATACAGTTGCGATGTAGTTTTAAAAGATATCGATCCCGCAGGGAAGGAATTCAGTTCTAAGGATCAACTAGAGTTACAAAACAAAAGAAAATAAAATAAGTTAAAGGTTTTGAATGATAAACTGATGAATGGAAAAATGCATGAATAGATTAGAGAAGATGAAAAGCATATAGATATTCCCTAAGAACAAGTATAGTGGAGTAAAATATGCAAAATAATCAAGAATGTTTTATGCACTAGATACCATTGGTGAAGGGTTGCATCATCTTCAATGTGATTGGATGCAAGATTTCATCCTTATCTTCAATGGATAAGCACCTTTTCGTGGTTGCATTATCTCCAAAAGGTGTCTCTTCGTCTGACAGTTGATGGGGGTTGATCGTTTTTATCCGATTGTTGAAAGTTGAGAAGAGTTGATCAAACCAGTCACGATTCGTGAGTGTGACATACATGTCGCGATCGTGAAAGTAAGTTGGTAACTTACTGTTTGTGAAGAATGATAAGTCACGAGCGTGATTTGGCCAATCACGAGTAGGAATCACGATCGTGACATGGTCGTGACTTATGCTTTTCTTCATGAATCTTCTTTCTAACTTTACCGATCTTTGACAACTTCGATCCTAAACCAATTCCTTGCATTCCACGCATCTTTTTGCACATTTTTCACTCTTTTTGCATAGAATTCCATTTTTTATCATTTCACTCCCAAGATTCACCTAGTTTCTACGCTTGCATAAAAAATAACTACATACCAGGTGAAATCTTTTATATGAAGTATAAAATGACTCTAAACCACATCATTTTATGAGTAAAAATATCAAGATTATAAGTGTAATCATACACTTATCAGTCTACCCAGACATAGCTGTCAACAACTTCAGATTTGAAAGACGCGTAGGCATGTGGTCAAGCAGAGGAAGCTACGCAAAAGACCTGGAAGAACTTTTCTCACTCGAAGGGGGGGTTTCTGATAAAGCGGTATTTTATCACTAGGCGCGTATAGGATACGCTTCCAACTCTAGACGGTCCACTCGATAGTGACGGTTGGGTGAAGACGCCTGCAAGAACATAGCTTGCACACCAAGCATGCCACGTCAGTGTTCCCGTTTAGCTAAATAGGAATCATGAGAGTTTGTTTAGGGTTCTACTGCTTGTGGTAGAAGTCTGATCCTATTAAGGAATTCTTACTCTACAAAGACACTCTATTCTATCCTAATTAGGAGTGGTCCAACCCCTAGATAAAGCGATCTACTCTACCATCAAAGGTACATTATTCTACTATCAATACATTCATTGTCTCCTCCCTCAATTCTGATACTAATTTAAGTATCGGAGAGGTTACGTCGATCAAATGACTAGCTTCTCTTAACAACCCTTGTTTTGCAGATTCCGGCCACCTCCAAAGAAACTTCTGAAATTAACTATTATGTGAAGATTAATGCGTGATCTTACTTTCCATTACCAATCTTTCACTTGTGAACATGTCTAATGATAAATGATATAAATAGTATAATCTCACTTTTGTATTTTTATTTGTCCCAAATTGTTTAATTACTAGTATTTGTACCATTCTCTTATAATATGATATCAATAATGAAACTTAATGTTACTAATAAATAGATTTTCATGTAGATTCCACTTTTTGCGCATGTGAATTTGATTAAAAACATGATATAATTAATGAATTTGTGATTGGGAGTGTGTCTATGTATATATCTTTGATTATTAGTGCAACAAAACTTAAAGTCCCAATCGAACACAATTACTCAATAAGTACATTTCAAGCATGGAAATAAACATTTGAACTAACCTTCTTTTTACCGGTAAAACAAAATTATTTAAATTAATTTCTCCCTAAAATTGACAGTTGTAGGCTACAAAAATTAATTAATGAAACTAATTAGTTAGGCGAGTAATTAGGTGTTGATCTCTTTCCCTTAATTAATACTCAATGATTAGATTTGTAAATTTAACAAAAAGTTCGACAGAGAATATTAGGTATGTATAGGGTTACAAACGAGTTAAGCGGTTCGTGAGCAATTCGAGTTTGACTCGGTCAAGGCTTGACTAAAACTCGGCTTGATAAAGCTCTTTATGAGTTCGAGATTAGCTCGAGAAATTAACTAGTCAAACCGATCTTCTTAAAGTTCAGCTTGTGCGAGCAGGTGGTCATTTAATTTTTTTTAATGACTTTATGTTTAAAAAATTTCTTATATGTGTTCTAATACTTTATCGAATTTAATATTCTTGTTTTAGATATTTATTAGTATGTTCTACAAATTATTATATTCAAAAATCATGTTTTTTCATCTAATATCTTAATTTAACATTTTGTTTGGATTATATATTTTCCAATGAGATTTTCATTTGTCAAATTAATGTATTTATAAAAAAAATATCCATCAATAAATTAACTGTGTAAATAAGGTTCATTTAGTCTCGTGACATTGAACCGAGCTTGTCACGAACTTGAAACTAGTTAAAATATTTCAAACTTGACATGTTTCTTGCCGAACCGAGCTCAATCATTTTTATTTTTAAGCCGAGCTAAACTTAAGTAAGTTTGGTCTCGGTTCAACTCGTTTACATCCCGTAGTTATGATTTGTCGATTTAGCAAATATCCATCCAATTTCATTTATTTATATATAAAAATGAAACTAAAAATCATCATTTTGAAATGGAAAATGGTACGGACCAAACCCAGAGTCCCAAATATTCATTTCACATAAAGTTACAAAAAAACGCGGCTGCGGTGTCGTTTTTAAAGTCTTGCTTCATTTCACTCGATCAGCGTTTTTTCATAAAAAATGGTTTATTTTAACATAAACAGAGAATAGGCCAATAAAAATTCCCACTAGTATATTTTGTCGCAATGAAAGAAGTTTGAGAAAACCAATTATAACGATTTAGTCTCCATCATAAAAATAAATCACCTTATTTTGTTGTTCGGTGATCCATACATTTCATATTCGAAATGAAGAGTCAGTTTGACTGTACTTTTCCAAGCTGCTTTTTTGAAAAATTCTATTTTCAAATTTTAAGCAGTAGAGCTGGATCTGGGTTAAGCAAGTCAGACAGTTCCTAGTTAAATAATATGAAGGATAAAAATGTGTTGTTTAAAGCAAAAATATATAATTTAATAAAAAATTTATCAGAGCAACTTCGGGACAATAACTTGAGAAAGCATTATCAAATAAGTCCGTAACACGGATAACTTGTTAGTTATAATCACTATTAAGTGCATTACACTTTACAGAAAAATTATGGATACGACTATCGGATGTTACATTTATATTCAATTTACAAGAAAAAATGTAGGAATAATTTTCCGTTGTTTTTTACATAATTCGTTCAATAAAGTTAAAAGAAAAAGCAAAAATGAATATTTTAAGATGAATTAATCATCTAAAAGGATTAATAACGTCACCTAATCCATTGATTTAGCCATTAATTCATTCGATTAGGGGACAATTATGAGACTTGAAAAAACTATATCACTATATATGAATAATATTATTGTCGCCAAACATATTTTTTCCATTAGCTGATTTATCTCAATCAATCAATCAATCCTAAATTTATTTTTTCACAAAAAGTTGAAAGACACTCTTTCACGTTGAATAATTAAATAAATAAAATTGATCCAATGCACTATTGTGATATGGTATTGGACCACTAATGCTACATCAGATGAAATTATCTATCAAAAAAATCTGTCTAATCATATGTTATTGATTATACTAGGTTTTATCTTGATGCCTGTAGTATTCTCTAATCTGATCAACTATAATGTACAAAACACACAATATATATATATATATATATATATATATATATATATATATATATATATATATATATATATATATATATATAT
>CATIWQ010007786.1:0-21908 GCA_949673415.1 Euphorbia schlechtendalii
CTAATCTGTTCATGCATCTGTCTATTCATCAGTCTATCATCCAATCTATTCCTCCAATACAAATTATCTTATTTCTTTTGTTCTGTAACTCTAGTTGGTCTTAAGAACCGAATTCCTTCCCTGTGGGATCGATATCTTTTAAAACTACTTCGAAACTGTATACTTGCAGTGGTCACCATTTTTTGTATTTGATAATCTGTATTAACAAAACCTGTTCACATTTTGAACTTTTATCTTCTCAGTAGCAAAGTGGGGAACAAGGTTTTCGGCATCATCACCAAATATAAGCCCATCTAAATTAGTATAGTCAAAACCTTGCGATCATAAGCCATCTCAACTATTATTCTATTCTTCCTTTCTACAACCCCATTTTGTTGATGCGTATGAGGAGAAGAGAAGTTGTGGTCAATACCATGCCCTAAACAGAATTCTTTGAAATGGAAATTCTCGAATTCACATCCACGATCACTTCAAATTCTAAAGATTTTAACTTCAATTTCGTTCATTATCTGTATACTAAGCTTGACAAAAGATTTATAAGTCTTGTCTTTGCTACTCAGCAAGACTACCCATATAAATCTCGTAAAATCATCTACTACCACCAATGAGTACCTCTTACCACCCAAGCTCATAGGTTGAAGTGGGCCGAAAAGATCAATGTGGAGTAACTACAACGGTCGCTTAGTTACTACGTGATCTATTGATCTAAATGATTTCTTAACTTACTTACCAAGTTGAGAAGCAGAGCATAGTTTATCCTTCTCAAAGCTGATATTGGGTAAACCAACAACTTATTGCTTTTTGGTCAGTTTGGATAGAATGTTCATATTAATAAGACCCAACCTTCTATGTTAAAGCCACAAATTATCCTCCTTAGATACAAGATAAATGTTAGTCGAGCCAGGGGATAAATCAATCATATAAACATTACTGATCCTGGGAGCAAAGAGTATAATTGAGTCAATCTTACAATCAATTACTGAGCATCCTGCTGAGTCAAACATAACCTTCATGCCTTTATCGCAGAGCTGGGCTACGCTGAGCAGATTGAACTTCAGACCCTTGACAAGTGAAACCTCGTTGATTGAAGGAGAGCCACCAATAGTGCCACATCCTATAATCTTGGCTTTTTCGTTATCTATGAAACTAACACTTCCATTTCTTTTACTCTCTAATGAGATGAACTAGCTTTCATCTCCCATCATATACCTTGAGCATCCGCCATCCAAATACCACATTCAGGAGTTATCAGTGGATCTAAGGCTCACCTGTAAAACAATCACGTTTTCTTAGGTACCAATGCTTTCGAGCTAGGTCCTCCTTTGTTAGCAGTGCTTAGGTTTGACCAGTCATACTCATCATAATAACCATTTTTATGCTGACAAAGAATTGTGGCATGCCCAGCTTTCCCACAAAAACCGCACACCATTTTTGGTTTAGACTGGCTCACTTTCTTCTATTTAGAGGAATTCTTCCTCTTAGAATTGCGAGTTTGGTTACTCTGAGTTTGACTATTGGCTAGATGAGGAAACTCTTTCTTCTTTAAAGCCATTATATAAGTAGTTAACTCATATAATATCTTAGTGAGTGTGAGCATGGGATTTTGCTCCAGCTGGTGCGTTCAATGATGACGACTTTTCAGGATATTTATCCTCGAATCACACATTTTTCAACGTCCGATGATCTTCAAATGGGAGTTTTCCTCATCTCTGTGATTATAAAAATACATAAAAAAATCCGAAAACACCATGAAAAATAGGATTCAGAGCCAGCCTCGTCAAATATATCGGCGAGGCAAGCCTTGCCAAACTCCCTGGCAAGGCTCGCCAGACTCGTTGGCGAGGCTGGCCTCACCAAAGGGGTTGGCGAGCTCACCAACAAGTTTAGTGACGTCGCTAAACTCTTTGGTGACCTCGCTAAACTTTTTTACCTTTTTTTGATTTTTCAGGATTTTCCAATAAATAGTCGGACATTTTTGTATTGAAGGGGGCTCGAAATCACAGTGAAAAACATTGAAAAACACTACAACGCAAATATTTTCTTTTCTTCTAATATTTTCTTTGATCCAAAACACATTTGGATTCCAAAAATTCTTCATCTTCAAATCATTCTTCATCTATTTTCTTCAAATATCCTCAGATATTCTCGGAACCCGAGTCTGATTATCTTTTGGATAAATAAACATGTATTTTCCAATTAAATCACACTTAAATCAAAACGAACGAGGAACGATCCCGAGGATAAAATGGATACGCCGAAGTGGATTTACGCTAGAAGGGTAAGCCTCTGAGTTCATAGAAATGTGAATTCCACGCTCATCTTCATCTCTTTCTGGTTTTATTTGTGGACCTAAGAATTATCTTATTTACTATAATTGTAAATGTTGTAATTCTCTTCATCTTTTATTTCTTTTTAATTTTTATGTTAGAATACCCCAACGAGGGGAATTAAAATTATTTCCGTATAACAGACCTCACCTTATGCCATGCGATCATTTTCACTAATAAAATTGATCAACATACGTGTAAATAAAAATGAACTAATTTTATTTAAAATAACAACTTTAATCATCGATGTTTTAATTAGGCCACACGGGCCTCGCTAAAATCAAATCGAACATACGTGTAATATCTCGTGCTAACCTTTGTGGGTGCAGGTTAGATGTATGCCTAGGATTTTATTTCCTTCGGGTATTGCATATATTTTTGAGAAAATGTAGTTAATAGGTTAGCGGGCGCTTGCATCCCCCGATTTTTGTAATTTTTGTAATCTTTACTTTTCTGCATTTATTTTTCGCATTTATTTACTATTTTATGGATGGGTTTACTGCTTTTTCTACACATGAATCATGCACATAAACTCCAAAAAATGACCTAAGCGCGAATATACGTACCTAAGAAAATACTATTTTCTGTAGATGTAATATAATGTGATCACATAAGAAATAAGCAACTTATCCCAGAACCGAATCTCTGTGTCTTAGTGGGCTGTCCCCCAGACGTTAAGCCTCACAAGACTCTAATTCCTGGAAATAGTTAATCTAGGTGTTGACTCCACACTAAGAGATGGCAGATTCAGGTTTGAACCAATCTAAAATAATTTTCGCTTTCTCTTTCCAACCTTTTCTAGGTCCTGCGACCGAGTACACTTTTTAAACATCATGGTGGACTGTACCTCTCATCTCCATGTGCTCTCAGCCCACTGCTCCTTGTCATCCGCTCACAGTGAGCTTGCTGATAGCACATTCTTGATACTCAGCTTTTTCTTGAAGAAAGCGGATATCAAGCGATAAGGAAGCATTAGTATCTTCCAGATTGTCACTTCTCCTCACTATCTCTTTGATGTTTTTCATTGATTTATTAGTCAGTTTCATAACATCAAAGAGAGCTTGGGCGAAATCATCAATGGATAAAGAGCGTTCAGAATGTACCTCAATTTGAGGAGCTTTTCCTATGTCACACTCAGCTTCAGAATTGACAGTAGAATGATCTCTACCGGAGGTAGATGCTATGCTTTCACCATGATTCTTGATAGCCATCAAGCAAAGGTTAGCTGAATTAGTAGATTCTTCATCAGATGATGAAGATTCTTCTAAATCACTTCAAGTGGGAACAAGTGCCTCATTTTTCTTGGAGAACCTCTTCTTGAACATGTCCTTCTTCACCTTTGGATAGCTCAACTGGATGTGACCTTTTGATAAGTGTATAGTTACACTTATTATCATATTAATTTTACACACTAAATACTATAGTTTAAGTCATTTTTATACTTCATATAAAAGATTTCACATTGTATGTAGTTGTTTTTTTATGCAAATGCAGATACTAGGTAAATCTTGGGAGTAAAATGATCAAAAGTGGAATTCTATGAAAAAAGAGTGAAAAAGGTGCAAAAAGATGTGTGGAACTGAAAGATTTGGCTTTGGATTGAAGCTATCAAAGATCGGTGAAGTCACAAGGAGAATTCTAAAGAAAAATGCAATTCACGGTTGTGATAACCATTCGCATTCGTGACCTATTCTTCTTCATAACAGAAATCTGCCAATTAAAGATTCACGGTCACGACTTAGATGGTTTTCTAGTTTTATCTTCTTAACTACCAACCGCCAGATAAGCATGATCAACCGCCATCAACTACCAATGAATAGACACATATCTGAAGTTAACCAAGCATGAAAAGGTGCCTATCCATTGTGGATTAGATTGAAGCCTCTCAACCAATCCCCGATGAAGTGATGCAATCATTCACCAATGGACATGACTCTTCATGTGGATAGATGCAACCCTTCGAACTCTATAAATAGGGCTCTAAACCTTACAATTTCATGCAGCATTCGTGTAGTAAGGAGTGCATTAGAGTGCATGAGTGAAATATAGTGTGTGTATAGATAGAGAATTCGCTACGTTTATAAGTGTTAGAGAGAAAATGTTTAAGTGATTCGAATCCTTATTTTAATCACTAGATTTCTCTATATTCTTAAGTGATTGTTGTATAAGTGTACTTGCAAATCACTTATCAATAAAAGTTTTCGTTCTTCCTAGCAGAGATTCTGTACGGGCCGAGATCGAATTCAAAGCAAACGCAGGAATTGAGGGAATTGACAACTCCCATTAAAGAGTGGATACGATTTGATCAACTTTAGCATTCACTTGCATACCTTACAATTTTGCTTTGCTTTCTACTTATACTTTCTATTTTGAAGTTTATGATATGTCTATGTGTCATAATGCGTATTTCGTGTTAAGTCTTTTATATTAATCAAGTTATACGCGTTGGAGTTAATTTTAAGATTAGTTTTAGGGTTAATAATATCGTGTATAATCACTAGATCTGTGATATAACGCTGTTTAGTAAGCCAACATTTTTTGAATGGTAACTTGCTAAATGTGGCTATGTAAGAGCGACCTGTACTAAGCATAGAATTGATGTTGTCCAGGTTTATATAATTATCTTAATTCATTTACACTAGGTTTAGAAAAGTTATTTCTTGTGTTGCTCATCAACGAATAATTGAACATCTTAGTATTTTTAATCGAGTCTATTAGATTAGTTTAGTGAATCGTAACATCTTTGTTGAACTTGCATGTTTTCTCTAATATCCTTATTTCGTAGGGAAAATCTATATGTTTAAATTCTCCAATCTTTCATGTCTATATTTACTCATTCTTCTAACCCTCTTATCCAAAACCTTATATTATTTTATTTTCTTTATTTTGTCTTCCTTATTGGTCTTTAGATTTGATTCCTTCCCTATGGGTTCGATATCTTTTAAAACTACATTGCAATTGTATACTTGTAGTTATCATCATTTTTCTATTTGATGAGAGGTACTGACAAACACCTATACTTTACGTGAATAAGTTTTTAGCACCATTAATATATAGCCAAACTCTTTGTAAAAAAGGTATTAAACTTATTAGTAGAAAAGTGGCGAACACCTTTCTCTCCACAGCCAAAGCATTTGACGTCTTTGCTGTGCTCCTTCTGTAGTCCTTCCTCAGCTCCTCACTGGTGCTCATTTTACTTGGTTTTAGCAGGAAACTTCTTCTTGCTGTTGAATTTCCCATCCTTCTTAATGAAGCATTTGATACACCTGGTCAGAAGTGCCATTTGCTTATCAAAGTCACAGCTAGTAGACTTATCAGATGAATCAGCTTTAAGGACAATGGCTTTACCCTCCTTACCTCGATTCCTATTGGAGTCATCTGAGTATTTCTTCAGAGACATCTTATGAGTTAGCAAGGTGCCTATCAGCTCATCATAGCTGTAGGTCTTAAGATCATGAGCCTCCTCAATAGCGCTCTTCTTGGAATCCCACTCTACTGTAAGAGTGCGGAGAATCTTCTTGACGAGCTCCTCCTTTCCAAGCCTCTTCATTTCATTAACAATGTTAATGAACATGGTATTCATGCTCTGAATACCCTCACTGGTACCCATCGAGAACATCTCATTCTCTCTCAGCATGAGATTGATCTTTGACTCCTTGACCTTGTTGGTACCCCCATAGCTAATCTCCAGCTTCTTCCAGATCTCCAGTGGTGTTTCACATCTTGAGACCTTGTTGAACTTAGTAAGATCTAACACATAGTGTAAGTAAATAATCACTACAACTTTCTCTTTGAGAAGCCTCAGGTCAGCATCGTCGTAGTTCTCTAGATCTACTGGCATACGCACACCGTTCCTCACTACAGTGGGAACTCTAGGACCAAGCTTAATAGCGAGCTAGGCTTGCGTGCTTTGTGACTGGATGAAGTTTTTCATTCGATATTTCCAAAATGTATAGTGATTACAGTCAAATAGTGGTGGTCTAGTAATAGACATTCCTTCTTTAAGGAGAACTTCCTGACTAGAGCCGAAACCATAGTTGTTGTAATCCATTTATGGATCTCACTCAAAGACAGTTAGTCTAAAATTTGAGCAATAGCTTTGATACCACTTGTTGGTCCGCAAACGGGCTATAAACAACAGCATAGGGGGGGTGAATGCTGAATCTTGGTTGCATTTAAATTTTTTACGATTAATTGCCAAGTTCAGTTTTTATATGCGTGTTGAGTATGCGTGCTGAGTGCGATATAAAAATGAATAAACTGCTCAGCCTTGTTGGAACAGTTTATCTTCAATCTTTAGTTGAGTAACACTTACTCAGCGTAGATTGGATAACAAGCAATATAATAAATGAGAGAGAGATGAATGAGCTGATCACTGATCAAGCTAATGCTTAAAGTTAGAACGTCAACACCTGAGATGTATCTTGGTTCAGCCCCAGCCTACCTCCAATCCCTAGATGCCTTCTTTGAGCTTTAATCCACTAGTGATATGTTCCTTCAATAGGCGGAGAAGCCTTTACAGTTGGTAGACACGATTACAAAAAGTACCTTTCTTTCTAACTACCACTCAACTCAGTTTGAGTACCTTTCCCAAACTAACACTCAGATTTTATATAAGAATGAGAACTGAATTCAACTTATAGAAATGTTGAATCCTTATAATGTTAACCTAAGTAATTTCTCTCTATTACAAATAAATAAAACTTTCGATGTTTTCTGATTGCATGCGATGGAATTTCTTTGGAAGCTAAAGTAATTTGCGTAGCATTTTAGCTCTTAAGAAATTCGAGGTGATTCACCAAGTTTGAAAGTCTGCTTTAGTCTTCTATTTATACTTTGAAGCTCTAAGAAGTAGCCATTGCAAACTTTACAAGATAGCCGATCTTATATTTCTCATCTCTTTTAATCTTTCGAATCTTCCTATTGGAGATAGATTCCATAACATTTTGAGATAGAATTTGAACGTTGAGGTGTGATAAAATTTCATTGACAAATTCTCGTTTATCTTTAAGTAATCTGGTTCTGAGAGAGGTTGCTAAAATGAAACTTAGAGTGTCCCATTGGATGACCTTGCTAATGTTGGCAGAATTAAGCAGAGACACTTGAGACGCAGCGCATAATAGAATTTCCTTTTACTTGGATTGTAGCGAGAAATCTCTGACAACCGTACTGTCATTTTTTATGTTGTGAGGACCACATGAATCTTTGTTAATTTCAGCGCCTTTTATCTTGAAAAGCACTAAAAGATTATTCTGTTCAATCACAAACAACGTTAGTAGCACATGTGTCATTAAGTCTCTACCTGTCGAATAAAACGTGCTTTTAATTAAATAAAAGCAGAAACTCAGCATGAGCTGAGTGAAGTAATTCTAAACTTTATAGTACTCAGGATAGACTCAGGTTTCCTACTCTAAGTCATAATTTAATTAATCATCCAGCAAAACTGAGTTATTCTCCATTGAATGAACTCAAGTTAGCTTTATTAATTAAGAGTTTACTTAGTACTCAATTAATTTCACTATCCTAGACAGTTTACTATTTCCAAAACTACTCAGTACTGTGAAGTACTATTATCTTGGGTTCTAAATATATATTTTGGGGATGGGGAATACAAATTGCCTAACATACATGAGACTAGGTAATTGAATACATCCATATCCTACTATACAACTGATCTAACATATACATAATTTCTATTAAAGTGCGATACCCGAAGGAAAATAAATCTTAACATACATCTAACCTAATATACCTGCATCCACAAAGGTTAGCATAAAATATTTTCACAACACAAACATGTGCCAATACACGAAGTATGTTCAGTTTGAATATTTGGAAAACCCGTGTGGTCGAGTACAATAAAAAGTGTCGATAAGGGCTCATGGTTTTTGTTGTGAAAAATGATCCATTTTTATACAAGTATGTTGCTAGTTTTATTAGTGAAATGCCGCATGTGAATTTTGTCGGGTCGGATATCCGAGAATAAGGTGTTTCCTTTGCGGGGGTTTCCTAATCTAAACTTGATTATTTACCAATACATGGAAGTTATAAATAATTCTAGGCTCATGAACATAATAACTATCTTTCGTATATATTTTCGAGGAAATTCAAGTACGGTAATAATTTTATCTTGGTTAAGAGGAAACCATTATTTAAATTCTCCCTCGGGATATATCCAAAAGACTAATACAACACATAATTATTCTAATTATCTTGGTATGTTCATGTAAACAAGTCATTTTTACTTAATTAACCCATAATTAGTCCATAATATATAAATTAGTATTCTAGAAAATATAGGTAACACCGATATCGGTGTTGCAATGTCGGTGTCAGCATTGCAACATCAACACCAACACCAACGTCGCATCACCAATGTCAATGTTGCCTGAATTTTCCAAAATACAAGAAGGAAAGTGGCAAGAATTTAAACACTTTCAAAAAACATCAAATCATCAAATAAGCATGAGACACAACTCTAGGAACTCAGAGGCTCATCACGTAGTCAAGAATCTACTTCTTCGAGATCCGCAAAGCTCCTCCGAGAAGCCCTCCTCGTTTTGTTACTTATGTGATGTGGTGTCTTGGTTTGAGAAAAACCAAGTGATGGGATAAGTTTTTCTCCCTAACTTTAAAGCGTAGTGACTATTATATATCTAAGGACTATGTTAATGGCTTCTCCACTAAGTTTTATTGAGTTAAAACTTAACAAAGATGATACAAAGTGGTTTGGTCATGAACACAAACTAGAGACATGATTCTCTTCAACTCCTCTCAATTTTAGGTGAATCTAAACCTCAAAGTTACCTAAATAAATCCTGGAAAACCCAAGTTCATACCCTTTCTATGAACTTTTCTAACCTTTTCAAAGAAAACTTGCTTTCCCTTATGAACTTGCACAAAAAATAACCTCAAAACTCATGGAATTCAAACTTTTCTCCCTAAGATAAGTGAGCTCTATTATCTACAAATTTTGGCACGAAAGTGCTGCTCCCCTTTGTCTGAATATGAGCCCTCCTTTTGTAGGAGAGCTCCCTTCAATCCAAAGACAAAAAGTCATGATTATGTAACCCACATTTTCACTTTTTACCTCCCCAATCTAAGGGAGGAGGACCCTCTCCAGCCACCCTATAGTGTGTAGCATGCTGAAGAGGTCAACCAAGGGTACAAGGGCCCTAGAGAACTATTGCATCCATTATTCCTGAAATTCTACAATTCTGCTGCTGCTGACTCAGCGACATCAGTATCGATGTTGGAATGTTGATAGTGATGCTATAAACATTGGTACTAATGTTAGTAACATCAGTGTTGGTATTGACTTTTTAGTCTGAATTTGGCCCAAATCGGGCTTGGTTAATACTGAGGTGACAATGTCGGCGTCACTGTTGCAATGCCGACACCGATGTTTCTAATGCCAATACCGATGTTATCACATCAGTAAGGGCATTAGTCCTAACTTTAGCCAAGCCTTAAATCTTCCAAATAAAAAGTTGCCTATGGTTTGTAAGAAATGAGGAATGCTTCTCCCGAGGACCTCCGAGACCCTGTCAAAGTGGAAGACTAGCAAAGGTAAATAAATTATAGCTTCATCATCGAACTCGTGAGTGAGGATCAAAATCCCCTGCTCACAAGCAACCCCTCGTGGGATCACTGTTGATATGAGATCAGTATGGTCCCACGATTGAAAGAGTAGGGGGATTTAGAGGTGATACCTGACTGGTCATGGTTGGCGCTTCCCGATGTGGGGTCTTTGTGATAATCCGAGGCTTTTCATCCGAGTGCCATGTTCTCGAGACTGATCTCTCCGTGCTTCCTGTGAGTTACTTGTTTTACAATAGTCTCCTTTGAATGTCAACCTTCAGCTTGTCATAATCGGTACGAAGAAGTTTGAAAGAGGTACGGACTGTAGAAAGTCCATTGACTGTGATAAGTCAGAAGGGCGTGCGGACTGTAGAAAATCCATTGACCGTAATAAGTTAGGGGAAAATCCATTAACCGTAATAGGTTAGGGAAAATGCGTATTGTAGAAAGTCCATTGACCATAGTAAGTTAGGGTAATTTGCATATTATAAAAAGTCCATTTACTGTAGTAAGTCGAAGAAAGTGTGGATTGTAGAAGGTCCATTGATTATAGTAAGTTGGAGAAAATGTGTGGACTGTAGAAAGTCCATTGGCTATAGTGAGTCGAAGAAAATGCGAACTATAGAATGTCCATTGAGTGTAGTAAGTCGGAGAAAATGCAAATTGTAATAAGTCAGAGAAAATGTGGACTGTAGAAAGTCCATTAACAGTAGTAAGTTGGAGAAAATGTGTGGACTGTAGAAAGTTCTCTATGAATCCTTCTTGTGAGTTGATCTCTAGTTGATCGGGGGCTACTTTGTAACACCGTCTGATTGTTCCCGTTTAACAATGGGATGACCTGCTATTTATTTGACCCTACGAAGAAATATTTCAAATGTTAGAAGAGTATCCATGAGACGTGTCCGAATCGCCGAGTTTAAATATCCGAGTTAGAGAGCTTTTTTTTATCCCAAGATTGGGAGACAAGACTTTTAGTATAACCCCATAAAAAGTAATAATATTAATAAAATTAGAAAGTTGGGCACATCCCTTTTATCCGTGTTTCGTTGCAGTAGAAAATTTTCCAAAGTGGGCTTAATCCTGCAAAAAGAATAAAAGAAGAGAGAAAATGCAAATTAAAAAACCCATATCAGTACTGACATTACCAATATTGGTACCGATATGGTGGCATCGATGTTGATGTTAGTAACACCGACACCGATGTCTACTTCAAGAGGTAGAATCCTTAAAATCCAAAAAAAAAGCTTTTTCCCCTCACACTTCCATTTCCAAACTCCTCATCCCAAAATCTCCATTTCTCCTTTTTCCTTCGATTTTCTCCTAATCTCCATCATGAGGACCAAGACTAAGGGTAAGAAGCCCTGCACCATTGCCGCCTCATCTCTCTCGGTTGACCCAATGACTCTGATGCTTCTTTCATGCTCCGTGGCTCGAGGATACGACTTCGACTCCATGGATGAATTCGTAGGCTACTCTTTCACTTCTCCCATTACTTCCCTCAGCTCGAGGGTTCATGAGCATGATTCTAGCATCCAGGTAACCCGAGAATCCGTCGTTTATTTCAATTTCTTAGATTTTGAGTGTTTAGGATTTTAGCCCAAAACTTGGATTGGAACCGATTTTGTGTGGAATCGGCCCATGAATAGGTAGTATTTAGGGTCCTTTAGGTGTTCGAAACACTTTAGTTTGTGAAATTTGGAGTTTTTGGGAAAATTTTAGGTTAGAAAATGTGAAGGGGGGGAGTTCTCAGTTTTCTACAAGTGTAACATCGGTATCGATGCTACACCTGTAAACCTAACATCAGTACCGATGTTAGATAGTCGGTGTCGGTGTTGCAATGCTGACATGGACCTAGACTCTGGCAGATTGCCTCTTCACTCCATTTCGACCTTTTCTTCATTTTTACCTTATGTTTACAGTGAAAATGTTTGATTTCCTATGGGACAACATTTCTAAGGGTTAAATTTGGATTTGGGGGCTTATGCGCTCTTTGTTCTTGCAATTTTATGGGATAAAGTGGCGTCACATATGTAATAATAACCATATTTTTTCATCTTTTCTATTTTTTTGCAATCGACTTATTTTGTGAACACTACTGGGATTTGCGTTTTGAGCACCAAGTGGGCCAAGATACTGATCACAAGGTTTTGACTTTACTAATTTAGAGGGCTTATATTCGGTGATGAAGCCAAAAACCTTATTCCCCACTTTTCTACAGATAAGTTAAAAGTTCAAAATACGAACAGGTGTTATCAATACCGCTTATCAAAATAGAAAAATGGTGACCACTGGAAGTATACAGTTTCGATGTAGTTTTAAAGGATATCAATCCCACAGGGAAGGAATTCAATTCTAAAGACAAACTAGAGATACAGGGTAAACGAAAATAGGTAATTTTGATTGGAGGGTTTGGATGATAGACAAATGAATAGATAGATGTATAAACAGACTAGAGAAGATGAAAATATATAGATATTCACTAATACAAAGTTTAACAGAGAAAAACATGCAAAATCATCAAGAATATTTCGTACACTAAATAACTTCAACAAATAAGGTTCTAGATGCCCTATTATTCAATAATTCACCATAGAGCAACACATGAGATGACTTTTCTAAGTCTAGGGTAAACGAATTATGACACTTATAAGAACTTGGATAACAATATTACTATGCTTAGTATGGGTCGCTCCCACATAGCCATATTTAGCAAGTTACCACACCAAAAATGTTGGCTCACTAAATAGCGTTATAATCATAGATCCAGTGATTATACACAATCTTATTAACCCCGAAATCACTCTTAAAGTTAACTTGAAAGCACATAACTTGATTAATATAAATGACGCAAGATGAAATACTCGTTATGACACAGACATGTCATAAACTTTGAAATAGAAAGTATAAGCAGAAAACGAAGTAAAGTTGTAAGGTATGCAAGTGAAAGCTAAAGTTGATCAAACAGTATCCACTCTTTAATCGGAGTCATCAATTCCCGCAATTCCTGAGTCTACTTTGAATTCAGTCTCAACTCGTACAAAGCCTCTAGTAGGATGCTATTCTTTGTGAATTTCAAATAAAAGAATGTTGAGGAATGAAAATTTTTATTGATAAGTGCTTTAGAATTACACTCATACAACAAACGCTTGAATTTGGGTAGAAATATAGTGATCGAAATAAGAATCGAATCACTTATACATTTTTCTCACTAAGACTTTGAACGTAGTGAAATCTAGATATTTTCACTCTCTATCTATACACGCATACTATCATTCAATGCCTTCTATTCATACCATACCATGAACCACGAAATTGGTGTGATTTTGAACCCTATTTATAGAGTGTGAAGGGTTGCGTCTATCCAAAAGAAGAGTTGTGTCCATTAGTGAAGAATTACATCACTTCATTGTGATTGGATGCAAAGATTCATCCTTTTCCATAATGGATAGTCACCTTTTAATGATTGGTTGACTTCTAAAAGATGTCTTTTCGGTTAGTAGTTGATGGCGGTTGATGGAGGTTGATCGTTGTTATCTGGCTGTTGGTAGTTGATAAGAGATAACAAATAACCATCATAAGTCATGATCATGAATTACATGTCACCATCGTGACTAATGGTTGATAACTTTCTATTTTGAAGAATAACAAGTCGCGACCGTGAAGAATGCTTTTTTTCTTCAAAATTCTTCTTACAACTTTACCAATCTTTGACAGCTTCGATCCTAAGCCAAATCCTTGTGTTCCACGCATCGTTTTGCACCTTTTTCACTCTTTTTACATATAATTCCATATTTGATCATTTTACTCCCAAGATTTACCTAATTTTTGTATTTGCATAAAAAATAACTACATGCCACATGAAATCTTTTATATGAAGTATAAAATGAATCAAAACCATATCATTTTATGATTGAAAATATCATGATAATAAGTGTAATTATACACTTATCAGATACGGAGGGATTTGGATGTCGAGGCGGTCATTTAGGCCACCAACTTTGGGGGATTACGAGTGTGTTCCCTAACCAGATGCCTCACTTGTCTCATGCTGCTCTGACCACGATGGTGGAGTGCTGGTCGGAGATGACTCATACTTTTCATTTATTGATTGGTGAGCTGACCATGACTCATACTTTGACATCTTCATGGATAGATTTCCTACCTTGACTCGGGTGGTGAGCAGGGTTGAGGACTTATTTTGGGTATTCCCTCATGCTAGGAAGTTGGCGTATGACGACCTTTACCAGCACTAGAAGAGGATTTGACCAGTCCTGAGGAGCTCCGCCCTTAGGCAGTGAGAGCTTTTATCATCAACCTCTTGTCCATTATCTTTTTTCCTCCATCGTCCAGCAAGATCAACTATGGATTGATATTGGCAGTTGAGGATATTACGAACATCCTGAGTTGGAACTGACCCTGGGCCATATTGGGTTATATGTACTACGACTTACACTATGCCATGAGGGTGCACAAGAAGACCCTCAACCTCAGCCACCTTCTCCTCTAGGTATTTGTTTTTTTGTGGATTACATTTTGTGCAACCATGGTTCTTATGTTGTACTGATATGATTAATTATGTTTGCTTTGCAGATTTGGGCTTTTGAGAACCAAATACTCCTTCCTCCCATCTTCGAGGGTGCCCCGGACCTAGGGATTTCCTTCATCACCTAATGGTGCCATCGAGTGGGTGGTCTGCGCAAGTGGAGGACAGGCTACCGCGAGTGCATCCGCCATCTCTCCCGTGACCAGATATTCCCTTTTTGACATAGAACCTTGAGTATTATTCCGTTCTTTTACAACAAGTCAATGATTGATTTACCATATTCTTCGATCTCGTATTTATGCAGATTGTAGAGGACCCTTGGTAGGCCATGCCCAACCAAGAGGATATTTTGGTGGTGAGGAAGGATGTGGACGATTGCCACCTTGTCTTAGAGAGCCCGTGATCTCTCAAGTGGTATTTCAGTGAGCGGGTCCATGATTGGAGGACCTCTTCAGTAGCTGGTCAGCCCATGCCTCCTCACCCTCAGGTCGGTGTATTTTGGCCGCATATGATAATCACGACCATGGCTGATCATCTAGAGTTCCTCCAGGGGAACGGTACGGTAGTCAAGTGCGTCGATGATGACTATCGGGTCCACATGGCTTTGCTCTTACCGCTTTTTCTTAGATTAGGCATGATGACACCAAGTTGTGGCATCGTCATCACGCTGATGATCTCCTTTGTAGAGCCATGGTGGGATTTCTCGATGACGAGGATGAGGAGGATGATGACGATGATGATGATTAGGGCGGTGACGATCGCAGTGGCCCCGGCGGAGATTTGCCTGATGTGGGTGCATATTACAGTCCTACGACTCATACTTCTCGGCCTTCTCAGGCTGGCACTCCTGGGGTATGCCTTCTTCTCTTATTCCCTTTAATTAGGCATATTACTTCCTTGAGTTGATTAATGACATTTTATGTATGATTACAGACTGGCGGTAGTAAGCGCATCCACGTTGAGGATGGGCGATCGAAGGGCCCTTCCATACCACCCCTAGGTATCATAAAGGGTCGGGTAGCTACGCCAATGGATGCCACCTTCTCTCTCTTTCCCTGGTGGGGCACTACCCCTGTGGAACTCCCCACCAATCATCATATCCTGGATTTCATCCCCTAGGACACCACGCATTTGAGCTTCGTCCTGCCCAAGTCTCTTTGCATCTTTTGCTTGTTTTTATCTTGACTTTTCATTCTATCAGGTTCGTCGAGCTGGGGCGGGACTGATGGCGCGTCAGTATATGTCTATGAGGGATCTGATCATCGCACAAAATAACACTGATGGGGTAAGACTTTCCACTTTTACTCCTTGAGTTTCTGCTAGCTACCTATGTCGTGGATAATACTTCATGCCTGATGCAATTGTGATGTGATGATAGATTGTGTATGCATGTTCATGATATGGTGTGTGATATTTGGCACCAGGTTTTGTTCGCGCTGGAGCGCCAGGCTCGGTCTTCCACAAAGGCTAGGGCTCGGGAGTTGGCAAACTGATTGGCATTGTCGGAGGGCTTGGTGAAGAAGGACCAGGTGGAGTACATCCTAAGGATGGAGAGGGATCTCTCCAGGGGCAAGGGCAAGAACAAGGGGCAGACCGTGGCCGGGGTCAGAAGCGTGGAGTCCGAAGAGCGGGCCTTCGCTAAGTAGCTAAGGAGGATGAAGGCAACCAGCACTCAAGATAGGCATTTGAAGGATCTATTCTTGATCATTAGGCTTCTAAGAATGATATTGATCACGCAGGCAAGATCCAGGAGTCTCTTGGCGCGAAACTGGAGGAGTCAGATGGTTTTACCGGTAGTGATTAGGCTTTGTAGGTAGTTGGCCAGTGTGGCTCTTTAGCGTAGTTTTTGACGTATCTTTATTTCAATCCACCTTTGATACATTGGGGTTTGTAGATTTTTACCACATTTATTTGATTTGATTAGGGTGCATTTTCGCCTCTTTGCATTTTTTGTGCTTTCTTTCTCAATCCTTTATGATTCAATTAGTTACTTTGCCCGTTTTCGAACCCATGTATGCGTCTGCAGGTACCCATAGTCGATAATTTATTATTGCAAAGGAGACATCAATGTTGGCGTTGAAAAATCCCTCCCCTTATAAGTATATACATCAACAACAACTTAGGTAACATCGATGTCGATATTACCACATCAATACCGACACAGGTTAGACTGATATCGATATCGATATACCTAACATTGGTATTGACGTTGCCAATATTGGTGCAGATATTGTGATATCGGTGTCGGTGTCGGTGTTGGTTTCTAGCCTGTTCAGATTTCTTCCCTTCTCATGGCATCTCACAACTAGCAGCTTTGATCCTTTCTTCTCACCCAGAAAAACCTTGATTAGTTAAGATTGAAGCCTTTTGGTCTATGGGGGTTAGGTTATTTTGCATTTCGCCTAGTAAACTCGTCTCTTGTCTGGTCCGCCTTGTCATTCTGGGACCTTGATACTCATGTGTTTCATTTCACCCTTCAAGAGTTGTGCCCCATGTGATCGAGGGGTTTTAAGCAATGTTGGGCCTTCCTTGTCCCTGAGGCTTCCCTATTGCAGTTCCCGCCCACAAATTCAGGGTTGCGGACACCTTATGAGGTTTGTGATAAGTGTATAATTACACTTAATATCATATTAATTTTACACACTAAACACTATAGTTTAACTCATTATTATACTTCATATAAAAGATTTAGTTGTTTTTGATGCAAATGCAGATACTAGGTAAATATTGGGAGAAAAATGATCAAAAGTGGAATCCTATGAAAAACAAGTGGAAAAGGTGAAAAAAGATGTGTGGAACTTAAAGATTTGGCTTAAGATCGAAGCTGTCAAAGATCGGTGAAGTTGCAAGGAGAATTCTGAAGAAAAATGCAATTCACGGTCACAACAATCATTCGCGGTCGCGACTTGTTCTTCTTTAGAACAGAAGTGTGCCAATCAAAGATTCACGGTCGCAACTTGTATATCACGGTCGTGACTTAGATGGTTTTCTAGTTTTATCTTCTTAACTACCAACCACCAGATAAGCATGATCAATCGCTATCAACCGCCATCAACTACCAACGAAAAGACACCTATAAAAAATCAACCAATCATGAAAAGGTGCCTATCCATTGTGGATTAGATTGAAGCTTCTCAACTAATCACAATGAAGTGATGCAATCTTTCACCAATGGATGCGACTCTTTGTTTTGATAGACGCAACCCTTCGAACTCTATAAATAGGGCTCCAAACCTTATAATTTTGTGCATCATAGTGCAGTGATACAGAGGGAAAATATTAGAGTGCATGAGAGAGATATAGTGTGTGTACAGATAAAGAATTCGCTACGTTCATAAGTGTTAGCGATAAAATGTTTAAGTGATTTGAATTCTTATTTCGATCACTAGATTTCTCTATATTCTCGAGCAATTATTCTATAAGTGTACTTGCAAATCACTTATCAATAAAAGTGTTCGTTCATCAATATTCTTTTGTTTGATATTCGCAAAGAATATCATCCTAGCGGAGGTTCTGTACGCGCCGAGACTGAATTCAAAGTAGACATAGGAATTGCGGGAATTGACGACTCCCATTAAAGAGTGGATATGGTTTGATCAACTTTAGCTTTCACTTGCATACCTTACAGCTTTGCTTTGCTTTCTGCTTATACTTTTTATTTCAAAGTTTATGATATGTCTATGTGTCATAATGTGTATTTGGTGTTAAGTGTTTTATGTTAATCAAGTTATATGCATTGGAGTTAATTTTGAGAGTAGTTTCGGGGTTAACAATATCGTGTATAATCATTGGATCTGTGATATAACGTTGTTTAGTGAGCCAACATTTTTGGAATGGTAACTTGCTAAATGTGGCTATGTGAGAGCAACCCGTACTAAGCATAGTATTGACATTGTCCAGGTTTATATAATCATCTTAATTCATTTGCGCTAGGTTTAGAAAAGTCATTTCATGTGTTGCTCTATGGTGAATAATTGAACATCTGAGTATTTAGAACCGTGTCTGTTAGATTAGTTTAGTGAGTCGTAACATATTTGTTGAACTTGCATACTTTCTCTGCTATCCTTATTTCGTAGGGAAAATCTATATATTTAGATTCTCTAATCTTTCATACCTACATTTACTCATTCTTCATTCTAACCCTCCTACCCAAAATATCAAATTTATTTTATTTTATTTTTTTTATATTCCTTGTTGATCTTTAGAACTAGTCCTTCCCTTTGGGATCGATATCTTTCAAAACTACATCGTAACTGTATACTGCAGTGATCATCATTTTTCTATTTTGATAAGGGGTATTGACAACGCCTATATTTTACATGAACAAGTTTTTGGAACCGTTGATATATAGCTGAATCTTGCAAACAAACTATTAAACTTATCAGCAGAAAAGTGGTGAATAGTTTGTGAAACCTAGACACTATTAGTCCATTCTTATCTCAACCACTGACTCCTCCAGGGTTTCGCGTTGACATTTTCTTGGATTGGTGCATGATTGCTTCATGATCTCACTTGGCTTGGCCTTTTATGGTGGCCCTTCTTCTGAGGGCTGAGTTTATTTGCGGCTCCAGTCCAGTTACGCCATTTCAGCTTGTCTCTGTCATGCAACCTATTTCCTACGGGTACTCTCTTTCAAGCTGGCTTTAATCGAGTGTCTAGTCAATATGAATGCTGCCAATGTTGACCGAGGTCTGGTCGATGATCGTTTCACCCTTTTTTAGGTAACTTTTCATTTCAAGTTTTAACATTTTGCGTAGTCTCGCATTAACTGTTACCCGCATAGGTGTGGTTGTTGGAGAAGCTATCCTTGATTCGAGCTCCTACCGTAGACTTTGCCCTCTACTCTCCTACTCAATACAATAGGCGCGATCTCACTATAAATCGGCATGCGGAGCTAAACGAGGATGATAGGTTCAGATCATGAGTTGGTATCAGGATTACCAAATTCGATGGGTCTGTCCTTAGTGGGCCATCCAGCAAGTAGCTATGGTAATGCATGATAGTGAGGTTCTTCTGCTTGGCTTGCATGAGCTCACTTTTTACTCTCCCTCCTGGTTGTGTTAGCAGTACGGAAGAAATGTTGTGGGCTAAATCAGCTTATCTGATTAGCGTCATGAGGGTCTAAATCAGATTCAAATGTTGTGGGCATTGAGGACTCAATTCATTGGCTTAGATTATGGTTATGTCGAGATGGAAGAAATAGACAGGTTTTATCACGGGTGGTTATCGAAGATCAAGTCTTTGGGTGATCCTACAAGGCATTTTCGCTTGACGCTTGATTGGTCCTGATATGAGAGTGGGGGTAGCCCCTTGACTATACCTGGTGGGTGAGTGCTGACTGGCACCGTGAAGACCTTTCTGGTTGGGGCTGTCATCGTTTCCCCGTATTGACATGGTATAGACCTATCGTATTTATTTGGACTTGTATTGTAAACAATTTTCATGACTAAAATTGTGTTGTTTGCTTATGTTGTTCTTGCCATTGGCGTGCATACATTCAAATGGACACATTCATAATCTTTTAGCATAAATGATGTTTTCATTAATGAAATTATCTGAGGTACAAAAGATTTGACTCTTGTCATTAATCAGCCGTACAGGTTTTCTAACTAATGAGCTCTCTATATTTTCTCTCATTGTCCTAATTTTTTCCTAAACCATCCTTTATGGTTTTCAATTTAGCGGACTTTTTTTTTGCAAAAAGTGGCCCTAAATTTTGCTTGATCAACGAAATGCTGACCGACGAGATGTTTGTTTTTATGTATATGTGGTAGCACTTGAGCTTGTCCTGGTTAACAGGGTCACCAGAGAAAACATGCAATTTCAAAAAAGATGTTACGACTCACTAAACTAATCTAACAGACTCTATTCAAAACACTCAGATGTTCAATGATTCGCCGCAGAGCAACACATGAAATAACTTTTCTAAACCTAGCGCAAATGAAATAAGAAAATTATAAAAACCTGGACAACGTCAATACTATGCTTAGTACGGGTCGCTCTCACATAGCCACATTTAGCAAGTTACCATTCCAAAAATGTTAGCTCACTAAACAACATTATATCACAGATCCAGTGATTATACATGATATTTTTAACCCCGAAACTACTCTTAAAATTAACTCCAATGAATATAACTTGATTAATATAAAAGACTTAGCATGAAATACGCATTATAACACATAGACATATCATAAACTTCGAAATAGAAAGTATAAGTAGAAAACAAAGAAAAGTTGTAAGGTATGCAAGTGAAAGCTAAAGTTGATCAAACCATATCCACTCTTTAATGGGAGTCGTCAATTCCCATAATTCCTGCGTCTGCTTTGAATTCGGTCTCAGCCCGTACAGAACCTTCGCTAGGATGCTATTCTTTGCGAATATCGAACAAATGAATATTGAAGAATGAAAACTTTTATTGATAAGTGATTTGCAAGTACACTTATACAACAATCGCTCGAGAATATAGAGAAATCTAGTGATCGAAATAAGGATTCAAATCACTTAAACATTTTCTCTCTAGCACTTAAGAACGTAGTTAATCTAACTATACACACACTATATCTCTCTATCAGTTTTTACACTCTATACCACACTAATCCAATGCACTCCTGATGCACGAAATTGTTGAAGAATTGGAGCCCTATTTATAGAGTTTGAAGGGTTGCGTCTATCCAAATGAAGAGTCACATCCATTGGTGAAAGATTGCATCTCTTTAATGTGATTGGTTGCGAGGCTTTGATTCAATCCATAATGGATAGGCACCTTTTTATGATTGGTTGACTCCTAATAAGTGTCTGTTCGTTGGTAGTTGATGGCGGTTGATGGCAGTTGATCATGCTTATTTGGCAGTTGGTAGTTAAGAAGATAATACCAAAAAACCGTCCATGTCGCGACTGCGATGTACATGTCGTGACCGTGAATCTTTGTTGGTAGAATTCTGATTCTGAAGTAAACAGGTCGCGACCACGAGGTATTGTCGTGACCGTGAATTGAGTTTTCTTCAAAAATCTCCTTGTAACTTCATCGATCTTCGACAGCTTCGATCCTAAGCCAAATCTTTAAGTTCCACGCATCTTTTTGCACCTTTATTTACTCTTTTTTCATAGAATTCCACTTTAGCTCATTTTACTCCCAAGATTTACCTAGTATCTGCATTTGCATCACATACCACGTGAAATCTTTTATATGAAGTATAAAAATGACTAAAACTATAGTGTTTATTGTATAAAATTTATATAATAATAAGTGTAATTATACACTTATCATACCCTTACACTTAACTTTTGCCTTGTCCTCAAGGTAAATTAAACAGAAGTGTATAAATTTAGTAAACAAGTTCGTACCTTATTTGGCGAAAGACTATTGCAATGAGTATCACATTCCACGTTGCAAAAGATTTCAAGTAGAAGTTCGAAATTTCCCACAAATTAGTAATGTGCAATTTATATAGCTT
>CATIWQ010007793.1:0-15579 GCA_949673415.1 Euphorbia schlechtendalii
AGCTCCATGTTCTCAACATGTGCCTATGTTCATGATTTATTTCTCAAATAAATCAACCAATATACAAGCCTATGGTTTTATTCATTCCCATGATTAAAACAGACTTGGGATATTTATGATTTATTATCAACGGATACTCTAATCTAAATATAGCACAATATATATAATAGAAAAGATTAATGCCTTTAAAATGTAACACAAAAAAATGTAACTTATTTATTACATATCAATAACACATGTCTAGAACTAGGGCACACCTAACATACCCTTTGTTATCTCGCTCCTCTATAAGGTACACCAATGATGGATCTGCCAATATTGTTTTAAATGCTTCTTCATAGTTGCTGATAACTGCATAGTGAAGCACGTTCCAGCCTCTTCCATCCGTGATTTCACAGCATTCAGGGCATTTCTCAATTATCTGTACCATTATGTCTACATTGCCTCTACAAGATGCCATGTGAAATGCTGTTCGCTTCCTGTCTTTGTCTATTGCGTTAGCTGAACATTTATCGTTTTCCAATATTTTTCCAACTGCCAAGGAATTGCCCATATAGGCGGCCACATGAAGAGGAGTCCACCCGTTTTCATCTGACTGGTTGATAACATCACCTTGTTTGGTCAACAGTATATCAAACCAATCTACAATGGAAAAAATATGGCTATTATTAAGGAATCAAACAATTTAATCGTAGCATAGATACAGTCTTCCCTTGAAACCGCGAGGAAAACGAAGCGGCTGCATGGAAAGCAGTTGAACCGCGAGGACCATTGCAATCTGGTGACTCGAATTTGTTTACAATTTCAATAGCTATTTTGCCAAATATTTTATTCGCAGCTAGATAGAGAGGACTTTCTCCAGCATTATTGGCGATGTATATATAGTTAGGGTCCTCATGTTCCAATATTTCGTTCACAATATCGAGATAGTTGCCTCTGGCTGCTATGTGTAAAGCTGTTTCACCTTGCTTATTTTTTGTGCTCTGCATTTGCCTCACCGATTCTTTCTGACGTCCTTTCTCCAAATCTCCATTTTCTTTCTTAATAAGTAATGTTACTATATCACAGTGGCCATACTTAGCTGCAATATGCAATGGAATGTCATCATCATTGTTGGTCGTCCGTACTAAATCTTGACGTTTGTCAATTACCTTTTCTACAAAGTCTATTGATCTTTTACGTGAAGAAGTAAGGTGCAGATGAAGAATCGTATTTTTGTTTTTCCCAATAAGTAGTTGATCAAGACGTTCATATTTAACGAACGGTTCATAGTTGCCATTTGCTGCAGCCTTGCGCAAAGCAGCATCTACGTGTGTAATGTCATTGTCAGTAGAAGTAGAAGCAGACATTTTCCACAGCCTGGGACTATGTTCAAGAATAAAAACGGGTTCAAGAACTGTCACTCAAATAGGATAATTCAACCTAAGAAAGAATTAGTTTGATAAACACACAAAGGAAGGGGAATAAACACTTTGGAAAAATATTCAAGTAAGAATTCAACAAGTTAAAGTGCAGCAAGAGGTGTTGAAGAAATTCAAATCTCAACTAGCTTTGGACTGAGTTTTCAAAATTTAAAATCATTTGAGAGCATGGGTTTTCATATAAAACAAAATTGTACTTCGTTTCCATTATGAATTTGGTTTGAGTTAGGCGATTAGTACAACGTATCATTAAATTTTGTTGTGGGGGGAGATTTTAATTTCCTGGCATACATATTTTCATCTCAATAGGGTCCCAACTACCCTGCATATGTCCATATATATTGGCTATCTCCCCTCAAATATTATTTAATATCCAGAACCCAATTTCTAGGACAAACTTTAAATAGATATTTCACTCATTTTTAAAATAAGATCTGAAATTTTTTTCAAATGGGGAAATGTGCTTCAAAAAGTTTGCAAATGTGAGATTTTCAATATTAAATTGTGGCTTGATAATGGGTAATCTCTTTTTAACCGAAATTTTGTTAAATGGTTATTAAAATGCAATACACATAAATGATAAATTTTAAAATTTTTTTATTAGTACACACATTTTTATAATTCAAGTATGATGATAAACCTAAAAAAATCATAAAAATAAAATAATATTCGAAATTTACTCAAATTTTAATGTATAATTTTTAATAATAAAGTTAAATTATTAACGGAATAAATTTATACTCTTTGTGCCAAGTTTTTGAAGTCAGAGACCCATTCCACATGCACAGCAGAGTGGAATTAAATATTTATTTTTGTTGAAATTTACCCAATTTTTTTGCTTAGCAAATGACTATTGCTGATTTTTACTCGGTATGCTGCACATGAAGCGCTTGTTATTAATCAAATTTGCACTCATTATTTTCGTTATTTCCAGCTTAACCAATTCATCCCAACCGAATTGGTCCTTCTTATGAGTGAAGCATTTCCCAGTTGAGTAGAAGTTCATCCTTTTGCCCTCTAAATAAATCTAAATTAGAATGTAAATCTGTTCATTGTGCTCCACCCATCCCCAGATGTGACTTGAACCTATGACCTTTAGAAGTCGCAAGTTCAGTCTTAACCACTAGGCTAGACATTGGATGCAAGAAAAACTGAGGAAGTTAAACATTGACTACAAACAGAAAAATATTCAATGTAACGTAGTTAGTTATTGTCTTGGAGTCGGGCAGGACTTAAGAAATTCGGGACCTAGGCGAAAAGTATATACATCGATTCTGATACTTTTTTCTTCTCATCATGATTCATATTTTTTTCCTAGTAAACATTATAAAAAAATTAAAATGAATGAAAAAATGAATAAAAGATAAATTATGGTCATAGAATATCACATGACTAGTATAAAACTTAAAATGCTTGATTTACTCTAATAACTGGTTAGAACTTTGTATTTAAAAAAATATATAATATGATAATCAAATTAATTTAATCATATATACGTGGACTGATTGATTAGGAACATATTAAATTTATTAGAAAAGAATTATGTTTTATAAATCTTATCCAAGATGGGAATTCCGAAAATCTCTCCTCAAGATAGGATCGAATTGCAAATGGATTATCCTACAGATAATATCAAATATAATTTTTATCCAATTAAGGCTCCTAATCCTAATCTATTTAGGATTCATTGAGGCCTATATAAAGTATCTAAATCTCAAAGGTATGATATCTGATTTTAAATTATTATTATTCATTGCCTCCTCTTAATTCTGTCGCTAACTTAAGCATCGAAAAGGCTACGCCGGTCACACAGCTTGCCCCCCTAACCTTGTTTTGTCTTGCAGATACATAATTCGGTCAAGGCAACACACAATTTAATTACGAAGATTAGAACATAGAAACATATTTTATTTTTCAATCTTTCAATGGTGCAGTGAGTGTGGATTGAATTTATTTGTTCAGAAAAGAATTTCGGTTCACACAAAAGAACATATCGACAATCAGAAAGATTCAGTTTTCAATAAACACTTAAAGGGATGAATAACGGTCCTCCCACCACAGCAGCTACCTCCACGGTGTCACCGCTGTCTATGATGGCTAGTGGCCCTACAACGGCGTACCTGGTGAAGGAAATAACACGCTCCTTTAGTTGCAGCAAAAATACAAAATTACTCTAGAGGAACTGGAAGCATACCGAAAATTAGTAGTTGAGACGTGTCTCTCTTTGGGTGTCATTTATGGGGACCTGAGTAAGGCCAGGCTGATCATATCCAGACGGGAGGCTATCCCGCTTCGTAATCTAATGGAAGATTTCGAAAGCACATCACAAGGACACAAGTCGCCCCATCTTTACAATAGCACCACACTGCCAGTCTACACACCAATCATTCCCTACACAAATCCCTTGATCGCCTCCATAACGTTCACTTCAGCCTCAGACATAATCACCTCACAGCCTAGCATATGATAGGGATTGATTGGCCAATCAACACAGTTGTCCCTACTTCAAGGGTTGGTGATCGTAATGAAAGATGATCATATATCACATGGAGACATTAGCCCAATTACAGCTACCATCCAAGGATTAGGAACAAGCATGCAGTCTGAACTAATTCCAAAAACTAGAACACTTAAGCGGGTGTTGAGCCAGAAAGTGAAGAAGAAGACGACCCAGAATTTGAAAAGAAAACCAAGAAGGTTTTTGCAAAGCTAGCAGTATCCTATCAGGAGGTAACATCTAGAACTAATTTCTCGCTCTTTAAGAAAAATATTCTCAAACAAACTCTTCCGGGACTCATTTACATACCTTCCTTTGACAAGTACACAAGAAAGGATGACCCGAACTACCACGCAATTGATTTTAAAAATCGAATGGAAATGGTAGTTGCAGATATTTCTATGCTAAATTGGGCGGCTCAACAACATGTTGATTTACCTCAAATCCTCCTAATTCCATCGAAAGTTGGGATAAACTCAATGATGCCTCTTGAAAACATTTTTTAGGCTCCGCTCCAGCCAGATAGGTAACAAGGATTCTTCGTGAAGTTATTCAAGGCCTTGAGGAGATCCTATGTGAATTATAACCACTTCAATTAGGCCTGCCTAGAGGTATGGGACTTGAATTTCAACATTGCCAAAGAAGTAATATTGAAAAGAACAAGAAATAAAGATCTCAAGAATGCAATCCTAAGGAGACACCCCAAAATTTACTACAAATGCTAGGTATGGCCAAAGATTTGATCCCAACAGATGAAATGAATTTCGATCGAAGGAGAGAAAGCTGGGGAAAGGAAGCGAAAAGAGATGACATGCCTAGATTTGATGACAGAAGAAGAAGGGTCGAGGCGGATAAAGTAGGGGCAGATACTATGATCGAGAAGAAGATCGCCCTAGATTAATCACATCTTTGAGCCAGATACTAGTGGCTATCAAGAAAACCCTAGAAAAGAAATTTTTTTATTTCCCCAAGATCCTTGAAGGAGTATCCCGAGGGTGGGATTTAAACAAACACTGCAAGTACCACATAACTAAGGGTCATCACACTAATGACTTCAGAACATTAGCAGATATAGTACATGATTTGATTAAAGTTGGCAAGTTCAGCCAGTTCGTAAAAGGAATCACTAGGAGGCATGAAAGAAAAGATGGAAGCAAAAATGAAAAAGAGGAAGATCCGAACAAAAAATCAAGCAATATAAAAGGAGTCATCATGGTAATCGTAGGTGGACCAGAGTTTTAGTAGTCCAAGAAGAAAGCCAAAAGCTTGTCCACTAAGAAATTGAATGCGGATGATAAGGCGGAAATCCTGAAACCATTCAGAAAAAGCTCGTTAGTTGAAAAACAGCATGCGAATCCAATCATTATCGAAGCATGGTGAATAAGTTTACGGTAAGAAGAATCCTTTTAGATACGGGTAGCTCGGTGAACATCATCACCAACAGCATTATTGAAAAGTCAGGAGTACATCACTCCAAAATTTAGGCGGGCTGCTCACCGCTCATCGAGTTAAATGGCCAAACCATACAATCTCTGGGTGAGGTCACACTGGAGGTAGAAATGGGCAGCCTCAAACATAAATTTGGCAGAGAGGTAGAATTCACAATTACTGATATTTTGGTCGGATTCAATATCATCTTGGGTAGACCTTTTCAAACTGAAACTCGGATGCTCATCTATCTAATGGACTTGGTATTTTTCATACCAACTAAGAAAGGAACGGCAGTGGTAGTAAGCAACCCACAAGTGGCACGAGAAGCATACTTGGCTTCATTAAATAGAGAATCACTCCTAGTGGAAGAGGAGTACAAGTTGGATCATACTGAAAAGATCAAGGTGGTCGAAGAATTGGATGAACTCAAGGTTGGGCTAGAGCACTCACTTAGGAATGGAAAAAACATATGTAACGATACAATGGTGAAAATAATATGCACCCTCACATAACAATAACATGTCTTCTCATGGTCCTTAGAAGATCTAGTAGGAGTCAAACTGGAAATAATGCAACACAAACTGAGCTTGAATCTTAATGTCGAGCCAGTTATCCAAAAGAAGAGGAAACAGGCACAAAAGAGAGAGCAAGCCATTAATAGGAAGTGGCAAGCTTTTAAAGGCGGGATATATTCGAGAAGTCTAGTATCCAAGTTAGTTTTCCAATGTGGTACTAGTAAAGAAACAGAGTGGTGTACTTCACGAAAAAAGAAATTGACATCAACATGAGATACCACTTGGACGACTTACAAGAAAAACACGAAAGAGCTAACATCATCATGATAGCTTACAAGGCTAGGATCGCCAAGTACCATAAGAGGAAAGTGAAAGAAATCCATCTCCAGGAAGGCGCCACGGTCCTCAAAGATGTTACCATCTCGTAGGTGAGGGAAGGAAAAGGTAAAATAGGGGTAAATTGGGAAGGCCCGTACAAAATTTCACAAGTTGTAGAACCAGCAACCTACACATATGATGGAAGGTAAAGATGTTCCAAGAACTTAGAATATCCCAAATCTTAGGCCATATTATATGGCTAGCAACTCTTAGAGGGACCTGGATATCGTACTCTTTTCCTTCAATAGACATTTTCACACTAGGTTTTTTCCTTATATGTTTTTAAAGAGGCGGAGCCCCCTAGAAGAGATAGATAACCGGATGCGTAGAATTCCTGGGTGAAATTTTCAATTTATTCAATAAAAATTTGTTTATTAAAAAACGTGTACATTTAAGTACTGATCATATTTTGAGATTGCACAAAACATAAACCAAAAGCGCTATATATCTGAGCAGCTCAAAATGCTTAAGACCTAAAAATCAATGAAATGGCAAATGAAAGGCCATCTAGGCAGCTCAAATTGCTTAAGACCTAAAACTAGTAAGTGGCAAACAAAAGGCCATCTAGGCGGCTCAAAATGCTTAAGATCTAAAAATCAATAAAATGGCAAATGAAAGGCCATCTAGGTGGCTCAAAAGTTTAAGACCTAACACCAGTAAGTGGTAAAAAAAAGACCACCTAGGCTGCTCAAAATGCTTAAAACATAAAAATTAATAAAATGGCAAACAAAAGTCCATCTAGGTGGCTCAAAATGCTTAAAACCTAACACTAGTAAGTGGCAAACAAAAGGCCATCTAGGTGGCACAAAATGCTTAAGACCTCAAAATCAACAAAGGCAAATAAAAGGCCAATGCCTAAGAAGTAACAGTAATTATCAAAATTGGCAAACCATCAAGGCAACATAAGTGATTTAAACACATACAAACGAAATAAAGGAAAAACACGTTCAAAATAAATGTCATTAAAACAACCAAAGACGGCTAAAATATTGTTACAAATAAGTATAAGTAAACAAAATTAAACACCTTTCTTAGCATCGAGCTCTTTATTGCCCGACCCCTCCGTAACTGTCTCCCCCTCATCCAGGTCATTGGGGTATTTGATTCCTGCCATGAGATGATCTAGAAGATTGGGGTGGCAAAACTTGGAAGCTTTGAAAATCAAGCGACCATATTCATGCCTGTCCAAAGCTAGGTTAACCATCCCTTGATTATATTAAGTAATATCTTTGGGAATTTTCACCTCATACTTCGAGATGATCTTTTGCAAATCATCATGATTCAAAGCTAATTCCTCAACCTTCTTATTAACTTCCTTAACCCTCTTGTTGGCATTCTCAAATTGTCGTGCTAGTTCAGCATTAGCCTCCTCTGCTTGGGCCTTATCCACCTCTAGATTGGTAATGCATTTGGATGCCTTTTCCAACTCTTGGTTGGTAAGCTTGTGAGTTCTCTCCATTCGGCCCACGTCCCAGCTCTTCCTCACCATATCTGTTGCTAGAGATGCGAGTTAAAGCAAGAACACATTAATTTAAGAAAATAAGCAAAAAAGCTAAGTAAAATAAAATAGGAAGACAAACCTCAATAGTTAGCATGAACATCGCTTTGGACGTCTGCATTAAGGTTTGAGTCACCAACTCATCCCTCTTTGAAGGAAGCGGTAGTATAGTCCTCAAAATGGTTTGGATCGAGGCGATGTAAATGGAAGGATCACCATCACCAACAAGCATCAACAAATCCACCTAGATTGTTTCAGAGTTGATCATCCTTGAGGAGTCAGGCGGAGCATCCAAGTTAATCTCATAAATTAAAAAAATGTCAGTTACATAACATGAAATTAGTGAAAAACATAAGAAAATGGCATCCTTACTGGCTGGAAGGGAGCCTCTTCAGCCGTAGAAGGATTAGGCAACTCCACATGAACTTCCTACTCCAACCTAGCATCCTTGGCTTTACGCTTTCTCTTTTTCTTAGAAGGATCCCCCCCACGGGCACCGGGAATTGCATTATTCGAACATTTTATCAACTTGGCATCCTCTCGTTAATGTTTGTGACCTTTTGATCGCATGGATGCGATTTGTGCAAGTTCACTAACCGATGGAAACTTAAACACTTAAGAAGAAAGAAAAAGGAGAATTAAGTTTACCTGGGAAAACCTTTGGTCTAGGATGATAAATAGGATCCGGCTAGCCAGGCTTAATAATTCTAATATTCATAGCCATGGCCAAGCTGATATTTTAACACGCCCACATGCCTTCCTTAAGGGCTCTAAAAGCATCTACCCTATATTCCGAGCCGGTGAAGTTATAAGCCATATCAGGTGAAAGATTTCACTCGAATGGAAACTAAGGATAGAGATTTTCCTACTTGATGAAAATGAAATAATACTTGAAATGTTTCACTGAATCAACTTTGTTCGTGAATCGATAAAATCCACCTCGATGAGCAAAATGGTAAAGATCCTCATTCAAAGTCTTCTTTAAAGAGGCAACCGGCCTAAAGAATTCTACATCAAACTGCATTTCTAATCTCGTGTAAATAAGATAATGCCCTACCAAGTCAATCTAGGCGTTGGGATGTAGTTGAGCCAGACTAAGATAGAACTCCCTCAAAACATTACTAATACCCTCGGGCAATGGATAGATAAAACCACACCAGATTTGGTCCATATAAATCCCTAAATGCCCATCAAGAGAAAGAGTGATCCGTTGGGTCTTGGAGGGAAGCAGAATCTCGTACCCCTTGAGCTAGGAGAATATACATCCATCTCAAATTCAAGATCCACCCGGTCTTGGATTGACTTAATAAAATAGACACGGGCATCCTATTTATTATCTCCTTAACCTTTCCCTTTCCCTTTGCCAAGGTAGCAGAACGAGTGGCCATATGCCACCTCATCGGGTGAGTAGAGGCCCTCTTCATCCTATTCATTCGGGAAGAAACTCCGATCAAAAGCAAAGGCAGTGCCACTGAAGTCTGAACCATTTCTTCATCTAGCTTGGCCCACGCCGAGGTAGAAGAAGATTGAGAACTAGAGGCAGATTGGCTGCGGTTTACTTGGTCACCGTTCAACTCAGACATGGCTTCAGTCGATTGGGGTACCCTAAAGGGGGAGACCCAATCAGTATAATCTACGTTCAATGGTTTAAAGTACTTTGAGTTCATCTCGGCTAACTCTCTACTAAATTAGCTACTAATGGTTGACACCAAGTTTGTCATTGTCACCTATTAAAATCCTAGTTAGTTAGAAAATATCCTGAAGAATCTAAAGTCAGTTCGAGGTGGCACAAACAACATTCAAATTACATAAGTATGTAATTTGGATCTAGTAGCAAAATAAAAGTCAAATAACATTTAAATTTCCTACATGGATTATTTGGATCTAGCAGCGAAAAATTAAAGGTTCTACACATGAACTAAAAATCTAGAAAATCGCTCCCAAAATCAATATTCAAAAACTCAAACACCTATTCAAAATCCTCAATAGAATAAGAGCATCAAGGTAACCCCAAAACCAACAATCAAGAACAAATCTCAACAAACCCTCCCTAAGTATACCGAAAGATGAATAGTCATAAGAGTATGCATAATGAAGAATAAATTAAGAAGGTAACAGTTACGAGGAACCTCGCAAATCTATAGGAAATACCAACTCAACAAAGGACAGAGAAAGGAAAATCGAATGACTTACTTGTGAGAGAAAGAAGACCAGGTCGCTGGAAGGAAAGTAAAGGAAGAATTTGAGAAGAAGCCTCTAAGAGCACCGGAGAAAAGCTTGAGCAAATTTCAGAAATGAAAGTATTTAAATAGAGAAATGAAAGAGATAGTTAAAGAGACGTTTCCCCCTGCCAGACACGTATCCCATTTCTAACCCCACGTTTGAATTTCAAAAGTCAAAACTTTTTAGATTGACGCTCAAAGTACACGTGCCCTAAGAAAATTTATGCATTAGAAGCTTCTTGACAAGGCACATGATAACAAATCTGCCTAAGCCTAGCGGACATAGACGAATCAAGCTCTTGAAGAAGCTTTAACAAACAATTATGGGAGAACTTCTGATAACATAGTCAAATATAGCTAGGTGTGTATTTGCCACTCAAAGATCATCCAGGAAGATCAAATCCGCCCAAAAGATTGAAAGATAAAGTCTTCTACATCTCAGTAAGAAGAGGGGCCCAAGCGGTCAACAAGCTGAGTTAGCTTATCCGCCTAGACCGACTGATAAGTGTATAATTACACTTATTATCACATTAATTTTATACATTAAACACTATAGTTTTAGTCATTTTTACACTCATATAAAAGATTTCACGTGGTATGTAGTTGTTTTTTATGCAAATGTAGATACTAGTTAAATCTTGAGAGTAAAATGATCTAAAGTGGAATTATATGAAAAAAGAGTGAAAAAGGTGCAAGAAGATGGGTGGAACTTAAAGATTTGGCTTAGGATCGAAGCTGTTGAAGATCGGTGAAGTTGCAAGAAGAACTCTGAGTAAAACTTAATTCACAGTCGTGACTTATTTACTTCAGAAACAGAAGTTTGCCAATTAAAGAATCAAGATCGTGACTTGTGTATCGCTGTCGCTACTTGGACGGTTTTCCGGTATTATCTTCTTAACTACCAATAACCAGATAAGCATGATCAACCGCCATCAATCGCCATCAACTACCAACGAACAGACACCTATCAGAAGTCATCCAATCATGAAAAGGTGCCTATCCATTATGGATTATATCAAAGCTTCTCAACCAATCACAATGAAGAGATGCAATCTTTCACCAATGGACAAAACCCTTCATTTGGATAGACACAACTCTTCGAACTCTATAAATAGGGTTCCAATCCTCACAAATTTCATGAACACTAACAGATAGGAGAACATTAGAGTGAAAGTAGTGAGAGATATAGTGTGTATAGATAGAGAGTCGCTACGTTTATAAGTGTTAGTGAGAAAATGTTTAAGTGATTCGAATCCTTGTTTCGATCACTAGATTTCTCTATATTCTCGAGCGGTTGTTGTATAAGTGTACTTGCAAATCACTTATCAATAAAAGTTTTCATTATTCAATATATGTTTGTTCAATATTCGTAAAGAATATCATCCTAGCGAAGGTTCTGTACGGGCCAAGACCGAATTCAAAGCAGACGTAGGAATTGCGGGAATTGACGACTTCTACTAAAGAGTGGATACGGTTTGATCAACTTTAGCTTTCACTTGCATACCTTACAACTTTGCATTACTTTCTAATTATACTTTCTATTTCAAAGTTTATGATATGTCTATGTGTCATAATGCGTATTTCATGCTAAGTCATTTATATTAATCAAGTCATATGCGTTGGAGTTAATTTTAAGAGTAGTTTTGGGGTTAACAATATCATGTATAATCACTGGATCTGTGATATAATGCTGTTTAGTAAGACAATATTTTTGGAATGGTAACTTGTTAAATGTGGCTATGTGAGAGCGACCCGTACTAAGTATAGTATTGATGTTGTCCAGGTTTATATAATTGTCTTATTTCATTTGCGCTAGATTTAGAAAAGTTATTTCATGTGTTGTTTTGCAGCGAATCATTGAACATCTGAGTGTTTTGAACTGAGTTTGTTAGATTAGTTTAGTGAATTGTAACATCTTTGTTGAACTTGTATGTTTTCTCTACTATACTTGTTCGTAGTGAAAATCTTTATCTTTAGATTCTCTAATCTTCCACATCTATATTTACTCAATTTTTCATTCTAATCTTCCTATCCAAACATCTCAAATCTATTTTTATTTTCTTTACTTTGTGTTTCCCTTGTTGATCTTTAGACTTGGTTCCTTCCCTGTGGGTTCAATATATTTTAAAACTACATCGCAACTTTATACTTGCAGTTATCATCATTTTTCTATTTGATAAGAGGTATTGACAACACCTGCATTTCACATGGACAAGTTTTTTGCATTATTATTAAGGATAACCCTTATAGAACGAGTGTAGCCAAGTCTTGTGAATAAGTTATTAAACTTATCAGTAGAAAAGTGGTGAACAAGTTTTTGGCACCGTTGCCGGGGAAGGCAATAGCGTTCTAAGGATTAAAATTCTAGGGAAGACAAGTATGTTCTAAATGTTTTTTTTGTTTGTTTTATTTCCTATACAATACAATTTTCTAAAATTTCATTCTATATGTGAAAAGATTATGAAATAATCATCTTTGGGGTGATACATCATAATTTTCCATCTTAATTCTTGACAAATAGAATATTTTCTTCTAGTTTTCCTATTCGCGTTTGCGACTGTCTATCGCGCTCATGAATTCCCCTACAAACTTTCTGTTTCTCAAAATTCTGTTAGTCACGTTCGTGACACTTACTCGCGATTGCGACCTTTGTGATAATTGCAGCGGTTGAGCGGTTATTCAACAGTTATTCCACTAATCTCTATAAATTGATGCACGTCTGTTCATCAATCATCTACTCCTGCAATCAGAATTCTTCCTTTCAAATCAAAACTTCTTCCAAATTAAATATCGTTTCATTTCTTATGAATATTCTTTCATCCAAATGGTTTATCCGACAAGATTCGGTGTTTTTCAACCAAAGAATATTCAGGAATGGTACAAAGCGCCATTTTCCATTTATTCGAAAGAAGAAGGAGATCATTATGAAATGATCCAAGTTGCTGAATTTAAGAGTTCCTATACAATTCATAGGAATAGTCTTATTCATTCGAGTATTTTAGATAGAATTATGTGCTGTCTCCAAGTACTTAATTTTGTCATTTACTTCAACTTGACTCTTGGAAACAGTGTGAGTAATTACATGGAAATGTCGGTCACAGTGGCATGGAGAAATGATAAACAAAATTGTTTAATCCATCACCACCATGGGAAAGAATAAAAGATCATGAGGAAAGCGTTGGAAAAGTATTTAGGATTTCCAAAAGATTATTTCTATAAGATGCCTCCTGGTTGGAATCCTACTCCAACTTGGAATCGCTTGATGGGCCAAACGTATTACGAACAAGAATCCACCTATAGCCGGTGGATTCGTGATCTTTGTTTGTTAGCATTACACTTTTACTTAAGTGGTGCGTTGTTTGGTAGGTCTAACTCCGATATTGTCATTCCTGAAGAATTGTTTATCTTGGAAGCAATTCTGGAGGGACTCCTGTCGATGTCTCTGGGATTATAATGGACACACTTATGTCTACAGCACAAAATCCTGAATTGACCGAATATGGGTGTCGGACAATGGCGAATCTGATGGGACAGATAGGGAGATTACCTTATTTTATGGAAATTTTCAATAGTGAAGATGTAATTCCAGAATTAACGATGGAAGTCTTCTTTGAGAAAAATTTCTTAATAAGGTGCATAGGAGAAGATAGAATAACCTATGGTTGGAGACTATGGGAAGAAAGGGTGGAAGCAGACCGAGAGAGAGAAAGGGAAAATGGGTAAAGAGAAAATAGAAGAAATTCCAACCTCTATGAAAGATTAAGCGACCTTATGGAAGGGCAAATTTAAATCCGTAGAAAAATCAAATATATTCATGCTTTACTGGTTGATGTTGAGCAAGATTTAAGGGAATCTTACTACAAGATTAATCGTATGGTAGGATCGTTTCCCTTTGACTAAAATTTCATCTTTTTCTTCGGAAGTTAGAAATTTGTATAGGTAGTTTCAGTTTAGTTGTGTTATGTGTTTTAATTGTTTGTTTGCTTGTGTTTTTATTTTTCATTTGTAAATCTTTGTTATTATAAATGAAAATTTGAACAACAAGACGTTGATGTTCAATTGCTGTCTTCGCCATGAATTCTCAAGGTATAATAGTAAAAATATATCGTTTATATTTAACAAAATTTGTTTGTGTTTCTAAGTTTTTATAGGTGCAATTCTAAAAATTGAAGAATTTGGAGAATTAAGAAGCTCGCGACCGCGACACAGTTTGCGCTTGTGATCAGTGGATAGTAAAACTTTCTATTTCTTTCATGAGGAAAGTCATAATCGTGACTAGCCTTCGCGATCGCGACACGATAAAATTATAACCTTTATAAATTGCGAACTGACACGCGACAGATGGCTAAAACCACCATTAACGGCTAGTTTTGACCCCAAACGGCTATAATCGCATTTATGACCAATTAGAGACCCAACATACCTCTATAAATAGGTCTAAGTTGAACCCTAGCCACCACACCTTCTAAAAAGCCTTCAAAATTCTAATTTTCTCATCTTCTATATTCAAAAACATCTAAACCTTTTTCAAACCTTTATCTTCAAAACCAACATGACTCATGTGAAAAGAGTAGCACAAAAGAGAGGAGCACAATAAATTCAAGATGAATTTGATTGTCCTTTCCCGTTGAGGACAAGAGAAGAGGGCAAGAGATTTCAAAAGCTAAGCAAATTGGATATCACCAGGATAATATTCCTCAATCTGGTTTTCTTGGAAACTCTAAATCTTCTTGAAGAGATGGAAGCCTACCTTTCAATTATTGGTCTTTCAAAATTTATGGATATGCGGTTCCCACAAAATCGAGATTGGATTCTCGAGTGTTTGGTAACATTCGATTACGAAGATTCAAGGAAGAGTGTGATTCAATTTCAAATCAAGGACAGCAATACACCGTCACGAGTGAGATGATGGGTGATTGCTTCGGTTTGGAGATTGTTAATTTATCAAGCATGACGGACTCATTTCAACCTAATCGAGTTTGGGAAAATTTATCGGGTAAGAGAGTCTTCGATCCCAAAAATTCTCCTAACAAACTTATTAAGGATGATTGTATTCTTCTTCTCCACAAATACCTTTCCACTTTGGTATTTTGTCGAGTCAAAAATACCAAGGTTTAAAAGGAGGACTTGTTTGTTCTCTCATGCGCTATGATGAAGCGAAAAGCGAAAATTGTGGATATAATTTGGGATATGATGAAGAAGAACTCGACGAGCAAGAGGAGTAAAATTAGAGGTGCCAAAATTATCACCATCATAGTCTTAGGAGCAAGAAATGAACTCCCTAATGTTCAACAACCGGGTGAGTATTTTCGGTATATGGATGGAAATTATTTGAAGAACACTGGATTACTCCAAGAGCACAATGGTGTTTATTCTTTCTACTCCTACTCTAACCGCACCAAGAAGCTCAATTTGACTCAAGAAGATTCTTCCATCGGACCATCAAATCCATCCGTAAGCCATCGCAAAGGAAAAGCCCCGATGACAGAAATAGACGAAGATGATGAAGAAGAAGAAGAAGCTCCGAAGATTGGAAGGCTAGCATGCAACTTAAGTTGGATAATTGCCAAGCGGAACTTGGAGTTATGAAGAGGGACATGAAGATTCTGAAGAAAAG
>CATIWQ010007797.1:0-14889 GCA_949673415.1 Euphorbia schlechtendalii
ATGCATACTCGAATATTACCTTCTCTCAAGTATAGTATAAAGTACAAAGGAAATAGAAAGCACACTTTGATTAATTTTTCTCCAGGCATTCTTAGGTAAGCTAGGATGCTAAAAACACTCACAGTGGTTGCATTTTATGCTTATAACACTCTCCCCTTTTTTCAGTGGTTGCATTTATGCTCTATACCACTCTCTCATTGTTTCTTTTAAGCATATGTTTTTGAAGTACTTTGTACTTTGCACCCATTTTTCATGCTACGCTTTTCTTTTCTTTTCTTTTTTCACTCAATGAATGGTTGCAGTTTTTGCTCCGTACCATTCCTCACCTTTTGCATAACTCATTGGTTATACTCTCTTTCGTTTGATTTTTCACTTAATACCCTCATCCTTTATTGATCAAATTCAAAGTATTATGGTTGTAGTTTCCTACACTTTAAACACGCTCAATACTTATAGTACTTATTCGAGATTTGCATATAAAACTCATGGTACAAATACCATTAGATATTACTCCACTTAAACTTATCGGAAGCATTAAACTAAAACTATATAACTTATACTAATTCATGTTGTATCAAAATATAAATCAAAACTTACTTGGAATGTTGCTCTTGAATGTTACTCACCACTCATCCTTGCCAATTTGGTAAATGTTATGCTACTAACGCTCAAATTCAACATGCGCTCAATTTTTGCACTAACATAAAACTTGTAAATACCTAACACTCATAATAAACTTGGATGATTGTTAGTAAAGTATAAGAAACGATAATGTATAAATTGACAAGAAAATCAACAAAAAGTTTCAAATTCTTTGATTTTTTTACTTTTATTAATTTTTTTTGGATTTTACGGGATTTTTACAAATGCCCCCCCCACACTAAAGAACCCAATGTCCTCATTGTGAGACATTTAATGAAAATCAAAACTAAACAACTAAAGCTAGCCTAAAAATTATTGAAAAAGATAAAGTAAGAAAAGAATAAACCCATTTATTGTGAAGGAGAATCCAGTGGACTAAGAGTGAATTGACAATTTTGTCGTCTGAAGAATGAAAGTAATTTTCTAAGCATCGACTTATTACTTTTCTTCAGAATCTTCATGTCTCTCTTCATAACTCCAAGTTTCGCTTGGCAACTATCCAACTTTAGTTGCATGCTAGCCTTCCAATCTTCTGGAGCTTCTTCTTCGTCTTCATCATCTTCGTCTATTTCCATCATCGGGGCTTTTCCTTTGCGATGGCTTATGGATGGATTTGATGGTCCGATGGAAGAATCTTCTTGAGTCAAATTAAGCTTCGTGGTGAGGTTGGAGTATGAGTAGAAAGAATAAACACCATTGTGCTCTTGGAGTAATCCAGTGTTCTTCAAATAGCTTCCATCAATGTATCAAAAATACTCACCCAGTTGTTGAACATAGGGGAGTTTATTTCTTGCTCCCAAGACTATGGCGGTGATAATTTCAGCCGATCCAGTTTTACTTCTCATGCTCGTTGAGTTCTTCTTCATCATATCCCATATAATATCCACAATTTTCGCTTTTTACTTCATCATAGCGAATGAGAGAACAAATAAGTCCTTCTTTTGAACCTTTGTATTTTTGACTCGACAAAATACCGAAGTGCAGAGGTATTTGTGAAGAAGGAGAATACAATCATCTTTAATAAGTTTGTTAGGAGAATTTTTGGTATTGAAGACTCTCGTACTCGATAAATTTGCCCAAACTCGATTAGGTTGAAATGAGTCCATCATGCTTGATGAGTTAACGATCTTGAAACTGAACCAATCACCCATCATCTCTCTTATGACGGTGTATTGCTATCCTTGATTTTGAAATTGAATAGCCCTCTTCCTTGAATCTTCATAATCAAATGTAACCAAACACTCGAGAATGAAATCTCAATTTTGTGGGAACCGCATATCCACAAATTTTGAAAAACCAAGAATGGAAAGGTAGGCTTCCATCTCTTCTCGGAGATTCAGAGTTTCCAAGAAAACTAGATCGAGGAATATCATCCCGGTGATATCCAATTTGCTTAGCTTTTGATATCTCTTACCCTTTTCTCTCATCCTTAATGGGAAAGGACAATCAAATTCATCTTGAATTGATTGTGCTCCTCTCTTTTGTGCTGCTCTTTTCACACGAGTCATGTTGTTTTTGAAGATAAAGGTTTGAAAAAGGTTTAGATGTTTTCGAATATAGAAGATGAGAAAATAAAAATTTTTGAAGGCTTTTTAGAAGGTGTGATGGCTAGGGTTCAACTTAGACCTATTTATAGAGGTTTAAGGGGACTCTAATTGGTCATAAATGGGATTATAGCCGTTTAGGGGTCAAAACTAGCCGTTAATGGTGGTTTTATTCATCTATCGCATGTTAGTTCATGATATGTAACGGTTATAATTTTGCAGTCTCGCAATCGCAAAGGCCAGTCTCGAGCTTGACTCTCCTCACAAAAGAAACAGAAAGTTTTGTTATCTAGTGATCATGAGCGCGAATTGTGTCGCGGTCACGAGCCTCTTTGTTCTTCAAATTCTTCAATTTTAGACTTGCACCTATAAAAATTAACTTCTTCGGAATTTTGATCCTTAGAACGCTATTGCCTTCCCCGGCAACGGCGCCAAAAACGTGTTCGCCACTTTTCCATTGATAAGTTTAATAACTAATGGTTCCAAGAACTTGTTCGTGAGACTTGGCTACAAACGTTTTGTAAGGCTTATCCTCAAATGATGTTGCCAAAAACTTGTTCACAAAAAATGTAGGTGTTGTCAATACCTCTTTTCAAAGAGAAAAATGATGATAACTGCAAGTATACAGTTACGATGTAGTTTTAAAAGATATCGAACCCACAGGGAAGGAACCAGGTTTAAGGAAAAACAAGGAAAGACAAAGTAAAAGAAAATAAAAATAGATTTGAGATTTTTGGATAGGAAGATTAGAATGAAAAGTTGAGTAAATATAGATGTGGAAGATTAGAGAATCCAAATATATAGAATCTTTACTACGAACAAGTATAGCAGAGAAAACATGCAAGTTCAATAAAGATGTTACGACTCACTAAATTAATCTAACAGACTCGGTTCTAAATGCTCAGATGTTCAATGATTCACCGTAGAGCAATACATGAAATAACGTTTCTAAACCTAGCGCAAACAAAATAAGACAATTATACAAACCCGGACAACGTTAATACTATGCTTAGTATGGGTCGCTCTCACATAGCCACATTTAGCAAGTTACCATTCCAAAAATATTGGCTCACTAAATAGCATTATATCACAGATCCAGTGATTATACATGACACCGTTAACCCTGAAACTACTCTTAAAATTAACTACAACGCACATAACTTGATTAACATAAAAGACTTAGCATGAAATATGCATTATGACATATAGACATATCATAAACTTCGAAATAGAAAGTATAAGTAGAAAGCAAAGCAAAGTTGTAAGGCATGCAAGTGAAATCTAAAGTTGATCAAACCGTATCCACTCTTTAATGGGAGTCATCAATTCTCGCAATTCCTGAGTCTACTTTGAATTCAGTCTCGGCCCGTACAGAACCTCCGCTAGGATTTTATTCTTTGCAAATATCGAACAAACGAATATTTGAAGAATGAACAATTTTATTGATAAGTGATTTGCAAGTACACTTATACAACAATCGCTCGAGAATATAGAGAAATCTAGTGATCGATACAAGGATTCGAATCACTTAAACATTTTCTCGCTGACACTTATGATCGTAGCGAACTCTCTATCTATACACACACTATATGTGACTCTTTATTTACACTCTTATGCTGCACACATCCAATGCTACTGCACAAAATTTGTGATGGAATGGAGCCTATTTATAGAGTTCGAAGGGTTGCATCTATCTAAACGAAGGGTTGTGTCCATTGGTGAAACATTGCATCTCTTCATCGTGATTGGTTGAGAAGCTTTTATATAATCTACAATGGATTAGAACCTTTTCATGATTGGTTGAGTCCTGATAGGCGTCTGTTCATTGGTAGTTGATGGCGGTTGATCATGCTTATCTGGCGGTTATTAGTTAAGAAGATAATACCAGAAAATCGTCCAAGTCGCGACCGTGAATCTTTGATTGGCAGACTTCTGTTTCTGAAGTAAACAAGTCACGACTGTGAATGATTATCGTGACCGTGAATTGAGTTTTACTCAAAAATCTTCTTGTAATTTCACTGATCTTTGACAGCTTCAATTGTAAGCCAAATCTTTAAGTTCCACGCATCTTTTTGCACCTTTTTCACTCTTTTTTCATAGAATTCCACTTTAGCTCATTTTACTCCCAAGATTTACCTGGTATCTACATTTGCATTAAAAATAACTACATACCACGTGAAATCTTTTATATGAAGTATAAAAATGACTAAAACTATCATGTTTAATGTATAAAATTAATGTGATAATAAGTGTAATTGCACACTTATCATCATCTCATAATTCACTTAATTAAAGAGCGAAATCTTTAAATCATAATTGTTTGTGGTACAACAAATTGAAGTGCTCGTGGTGATTTTGGCAAGGATTGGACAAGGCTGCTCATTCACTTTTAGGGGGCCTTTCCTACTTGGAAATCACCATTGATATTGAAATCAAGAGTAGCCAAGGGACTTTTATGACTTAGTCGATTTTGAATATGAGAATTAGATTCTGCATATGTGTTTACAAACATGGTTTAAATTGCTAAATTAAAACTTATAGACATAGGTGCAAGAATTTAAACATGGAACTTGTTTGATTTGCATGTTATGTGGAGTCTTGACATAATGGAATGAGTATGATATACCAGTCTAGAGCATGTTCCATTAGAGTTAATAATCCCTAATAGCCTTGAATTATGATTTCATAATCATATCCATCATTTAAGACCTGGATTAGGGTGAGACTAGTGGCAACAATGAAATCCCTACACAATATTAAGGCAATAATAGTCTTCCTATCATAAGTCATGATACGAACTTTATTAATAAATGTAAGAACATTTACAAAATGAATTCCTTTAACATGTGTTTGGTCATGAGATTAGATGGGGTTAAAGCCTTAACCAAAGAGGGTTAGTTGTCCATATTATTGGAGCTAATATTGGAGATACATTTGAGGAGTCATACAGTTAGGTACGCACATCTTGAGAAAGAGAACTCAAATGGATTAGCAATTGCAAGAGATGCAAATGGACGGGTTCCAACCATGGTTATCTTATTGTGGCTTGACCTACGATAGTGGGGGTCATGATGAGTGGCTATGGATGCTACCAACTAAGAAAAATTGGTTCGATCAAATTTCCTGAATTTAAATAGAAGGGGATATTTAAATGTTGAGAAAATAGTAGGAATTATGTGTTTAATAAGCCCTTATATTAAATGCATGTACATATACTAATGTTGAAACAAATTCTATCTTATATCTAGGTTGAAATCCAAACATAAACCTTCGCTTAATTCTTGACAACAAATTAGATGGTTCGAACTTTACTAATTAGTTTTGGGTGGTGAGGATAGTCCTTAGATCCGAAAGGATACCTTATGTTTTAGATGAGACCATCCCTGATGAGTTTGATGCTAAAATTGATGCTAATGAACATGCGGCATGGGAGAAGCATAGAAAAGATCGTGAAACAACGACATGTATAATGCTGGCAACCATGAATTCTGAGCTTTAGAAACAACATGAGAGATGGACCTCGATAATATGATTCTCCATCTTCATGAGCTCTTTTCAAAGTAAGCCATGCCCGAGAGATTTGATACGTCATAACTCTTATTTAAAAAAAAGATGCAAGCTGGCACTTCAGCACCACAACATGCTCTTAAATTATTGGGTTATATAGTGAAGTTAACTTGACTGGGTTTTGTGATGGATGATGAATTATGTGTGGATTTGATTCTTGCTTCATTAACTGATATTTATTCACAATTTGTGACTAATTAATACATGAATAAGATCGATGCAACACTACCCTGAGTTGGGCAACATGCTGAAAACAGTAAAGCCTAAGATTTGAAAGGATCCTAAGGCTTTACTTTTGGTTGAGAAAACCAAGCCTTCAAAGGGTGGGTCCTATTTTGGAAAAGGTCTAAGTGTTGAGAAGAAAATCAGTAAGAAGAAGAAAAGTAAGAAAGGAATTGCAAATTTATGCATCCGATGTGGCAAGGCCGGCCATTGGAAGAAGGATTGCAAGGTTCAGATTTTTGAACAAATGAAGAAGAAGCCAAGTGAGGCATATACTTCAAGTATGTTCATGATAGAGAGTTTCTCTACAATTCCCTATGAGTCTACTTGGGTATTAAATACTATTTGTGGTACTCATATATGTACTTCTATGTGGAATAGTAGGAGGCTTGCAAAGAGGGAAATGGACATAAGTGTTGGAAATGGAGCACAGGTTGTTGTAGCAGCTGTAAGGACATATAGCCTTTGTTTGCTTAGTGGCCTTGCTTTAGTTTTGAACAATTGCTATTATATTCTAGTTATCACTAAGAATATTATATCTGTTGCGCGTTTAGCAACAAAAGGATTTGAAATTTTATTTTTTAATAATAAATGTCAAATTCAGCATGATAATATTCTTTATGCTTGTGGAATATCTGTGGATGGCATATAAGTTCTAGATATTAAAACTAAAATTCTAAATATGAACATCGTTAAGAAATTGTGATTAGATAATGAGAAATCCTCATACTTATGGCATTATCGTCTAGGCCACATAAATGAGACTCGCTTAACTAGGTTACGCAAATGTGGAGACTTAGACCCAATGGAATGGGTTTCCTATGGCGCGTGCTAACCTTGTAAAAAGGGAAGATGACTAAGAAACCTTTCAAAGGAAAGGGTCAGTGTACCACTAGTACTTTGGAAATAATACATTCCAATGTATATGCTCCAATGAGTGCTAAGACACGTGAGGGTTTCCTCTACTTCATAACTTTTATCGACGATTACTCACGATATGGTTATTTGTACCTTATGAGGCACAAATTTGAAAGTTTTGATAGATTCAAAGAATTCAAAACTAAAGTAGAGAAACATCTTGGGAAAGGTATTAAGACCCTTCGATTTGATCGAGGCGGTGAATACTTAAGCCAGGAGTTTCAAGATTATCTAAGGGATAATGGTATTTTATCCTAGTGGACACCTCCTTATACACTCTAACATAATGGAGTGACAAAAAGGAGAAATCGGACCCTACTCAATATGGTTCAATCTATGATGAGCCAAGCCAAACTCAGCAGATCCTTTTGGGGTTATACACTTGAGAGCGCAGTTTATATTCGAAATAGAGTGCCCTCTAAATCAGTTGATCAAACTTCATATGACTTATGGTATGGTAAGAAACCCTCTCTTTCTCACCTGAGAGTTTGGGGATGTCCTGCTTCTATAAAGATGACAAGTTCAGATAAGCTAGGTGCTAAGTCTGATAGATGTTTATTTGTAGGTTACCCTAAGGAGACCATAGGGTATACCTTTTTATGATCTCAATGAACAAAAAGTCCTTGTTTCCAGTAATGCTCAATTCATTGAGAAGGAGCATATACTTGAGAAAGCAAGTGGGAGAAATCTTGAGTTGGACACTTAAGAAGATCAAATGGACATTCAACTAATTATACCTACACTTATTACAAAAGATAGTGTAAGCATGGAATAGCCTATTATAACACCGACATTGCATAGGTCAAGCTGGGCTCTAATAGCTCCTGAGCGATATGGGTTTCTCATCACTGATGATAAACATCTTTTCCTTATGGAAGATGATGAGCCTAGGACTTATAAGGAGGCAATGGAATGCTCAAAATCTGATAAATGGCTTTTAGTCATGAGATCAAAGATGGATTCCATGTACAAAAATCAAGTCTGGAGCTTGATTAATGCTCCAAGTGGGATTAGGCCCATAGAATGCAAGTGGGTTTTGAAGAAGAAAACTGACTAGGTTGGTAATATAGTTACCTATGAAGCAAGGTTGGTTGTAAAAGGGTACAAGAAAAAACAACGAGTTAACTATGATGATACCTTTTCACCGGTGACCATGCTAAAGTCTATCAGGATACTACTTACTATCACCGCTCATTATGATTATGAGATTTGGTAGATGGATGTGAGGATAACATTCCTTAACGAAAATCTGGACATAGATGTGTATATGGCACAACCCTAGGGTTTTACATCTAAGGATGGCTCTAAGGTATGCAAGCTGTAGAAGTCCATTTATGGACTTAAGCAAGCATCAAGGAGTTGGAACATTAGGTTCGATGAGACAATCCAAGAAATCAGCTTTGTGTCAAACGCTAATGAGCCCTATGTATATAAGAAGGCTAGTGGAAGTGTGATAATTTTCCTTGTATTATATGTCGATGACATATTATAGAAAGGAAACGATATTCCTTTTCTTCAAACAGTTAATTCATGGTTGTCAAAGAAGTTCTCCATGAAAGACATTGGAGAAGAAGCTTTTACACTTGGTATTAAGATTTACAGAGATAGATCCAAAAAGCTGCAAGGTCTTTCACAAAGTACATACATATACAAGGTTTTGGCTAGATTTAACCTTGAGCTGTCAAGAAAGGGTTATCTCCCAATGTCTCATGGGATTAACCTTTCTATATTTGAGTGTCTAAGAATACAAGAAAAGAGACTACACATGAATGGAATACCCTATGCCTCAGCGACAGGGTCCATCATGTATGCTATGGTATGCACTCAGCTTGACATCACAATTGCGTTGAGAATTATGAGCATATTTCAATATGACCAAGTGAGAAGCACTAGATGGCCTTTAAAACTATCCTCAAGTACTTACGCAGGACTAAGGATAAGTTTTTAGTATATGGAGAATGTGATCTCACTTTGAAGGGATACACCGATTCGAGTTTTTAGTTTAACAAGGATGATTATAAATCCTAGTCAGGTTATGTGTTTATGTTAAATGGAGGGGTAGTTGTTTGGAAAAATTTCAAATAGGATACGACTGTCGATTCAACATGGAATCTGAGTATTTAGCTGCTTCAGAAGTATCTAAGCAGACCATATCGCTTAAGGGATTTATTGGTGATCTCGGTGTGGTGTCTAGTATTGTAAATCCAATAGCAAGTCTATTGCAATAACAATGGGGCTATTGCTCAGGCAAAGGAACCACGGCCTCGTCATAGAAATGAACATATACTTTGAAAGTACTATCTCGTACAAGAGATGATAACCAAAAAAGATATAAGCTTAGAACATGTCCCAACGGATCAGAATCTAGCGGATAGGCTAAATAAACCATTGACTCAAGTTAAACATGACCAACATGTTAACGACTATGGTATGAGGCACATGGGCAATTGGCTTTAGTGCAAGTGGGAGATTGTTAGAAATGATGTATGCCTTAGAGGTAATTCGGGTGATATATCTTTATTAGTTATAATGTCCAACTGGTTTCAAATTATTATTAATAATAATTAAGACATCTTTGTTGCTTATCAATGCTTTCTGTTAATTAATGCATCTCGCTGGTATCATATATGTATAATATTTTATATGTATATGCGCATTGATGAGACAAAGTTCATGAATACTTCATAGCGTAAAAGTGCATGGACATAATGGGAGCTATGTGTTGTGAGAATTGAACATACGTGTTACTATGAATAGTCTAAATATCTCTAATCATAGTTTCATTGAGACTGGATACCAATGGAACAAATAGACTAGCATGTGTAGGCATACTCCTTGGATTATGCTCCATACGACTCTCCCCTTTTTTTAGTGGTTGCATTTTATGGTCCATACCACTTTCTCTCATTTTTTTCATTTAAATATATGTTTTGAAGTATAGATTCGTACTTTGCACCTATTTTCGTGCTATGCTACTTTTCTTTTTTTTTTTGACTCATTGAATGGTTGTAACTTCTGCTCCGTACCATTCCTCACCTTTTGCATAACTCATTGGTTATCCTCCCTTTCTTTTGATTTTTTAATACCCTCATCCTTTATTGATCACTTTCAAAGTATTATGGCTATAGTTTCCCAACACTTTAAACACACTAAATACTTATAGGACGTATTTGAGAATAGCATATAAAACTCATAGTAAGAAAACACTACTAGATATTACTCCGCTTAAAACTTATCGATAGCATTAAACTAAAACAATATAACTTATACTAATTCATGTTGCATTGAAATATATCGAAACTTACTTGGAATGTTGCTTTCGAATGTTACTCACAACTCATCCTTGCCAAATGCTAAATGTTGTGCCAAAACTGCTCACACTTTCAGCATGCGCTCATACTCGAAATATTTTGTTTGAAAATTTGCACTAACATCAAACTTGTAATACCTAGCACTCATAAATAACCTTGGAACATATGTTAGTATAATAAAGGTATGGATAAAGTATAAACAACACAAAATGAAGAAAAAATTTTCATTCTTCAATTTTGTAATTTTATTTAATTTTTTTGGATTTCAAGATTTTATACAAATGACCCCTCACATTAGAGAACACAATGTCCTCATTGTGAGTGACTATTAAAAACAAAAACAAGAAAAATAAACACCTGTCTAAATTTTGAAAAAGAAAAGAAAAGAGTAAACCCATTTATTGTGAAGGAGAATCCGAAGCCCGTGTCGTGATCGTGAAGGCCTGTCACGATCGTGATTTCCTTCAAAACAGGAACAGAAGGTTTTGCTGTATAACTTTACGAGTGCGATCTATAGTCAAGATAGGGACCTTCTTTAATCCTTCTATTTCTTCAATTTTTAGACTTAGTACCGTAGTCTCCTAGTATTTAATCTCTAGAACGCACTTATCTTCCCCAGCAACTATACCAAAAACTTGACCACAATGTTTTGACTATACTATTTTCAATAGGCTTATATTCGGTAATGGTGCTAAAAACCTTCCCCACTTTTCTACTGATAAGATAAAAATTCAAAATACTAATACTTGTTGTCAATACCGCTTATCAAAAAGAAAAATGGTGAACATTGCAAGTATACAATTTTGATGTAGTTTTAAAAAGATATCAATCCCACAGGGAAGGAATTCGATTCCAAGGAGCAACAAGAGTTGCGGAACAAAAGAAATAAGATAATTTGTTATTGGAGGGTTTGGATGATAGATTGATGAATAGACAGATGCATTAACAGATTAGAGAAGATGTAAACTTTATAAATATTGCCTAAGAACACGTATAGTAGAGAAAAACATGCAAAATCATCAAGGAGATTTCATACACTAGATAACTTCAACAAACACGATTCTAGATGCCCAGATATTCAATAATTCACCGTAGAGCAACACATGAAATGACTTTTCTAGATCTAGGGTAAACGAATTATAACACTTATAAGAACCTGAATTATAATAATACTATGCTCAGTTCGAGTTGCTCTCACATAGCCATATTTAGCAAGTTACCATTGCGAAAATGTTGGCTCACTAAACAACGTTATGATCACAGATCTATTGATTATACACAATCTTGTTAACTCGAAATCACTCTTAAAGTTAACTCGAAAGTATATAACTTAATTAATATAAATGACGCAAGATGAAATACTTGTTAGGATACATAAACATATCATAAACTTTGAAATATAAAGTATAAGTAGAAAACAAAGTAAAGTTGTAAGGTATGCAAGTGAAAGCTAAAGTTGATCAAAATTGTATCCACTCTTTAATGGGTGTCGTCAATTCCTGCAATTCCCGTGTCTACTTTGAATTCGATCTCAACTCATACAGAACCTCCACTAGGATGCTATTCTTTGTGAATATCGAACAAATGAATGTTGAAAAACTAAAACTTTTATTGATAAGTGCAATTACACTCATACAACAATCGCTTAAATAAGTGGAGAAATCTAGTAATCAAAATAAGAATCGAATCACTTATACATTTTTCTCGCTATAACTTTGAACGTAGTGAAATCTATATATTTTCACTCTCTATCATACGCGCATACTATCATTCAATGTCTTCTACCCATTGCCCCACCATGCATGAAATTGGTGTGATTTGAACTCTATTTATAGAGTATGAAGGGTTGCATCTATCCAAACAAAGAGTTGTGTCCATTAGCGAAGGGTTGCATAACTTCAATATGATTAGATGCAAAGTTTCATCCTTATCTACAATGGAAAGTCACCTTTTCATGATTGGTCTACTTCCAAGAGGTGTCTTTTCTTCTGGTAGTTGATGGTGGTTGATCTTTCTTATTCGGCAGTTGGTAGTTGAGAAGAGATCACCAATAACCGTCACAAGTTGTGACCACGAATTACATGTCACAATCGTGAACAATGGTTGACAAGTTTCTATTTATGAAGGGTGATAAGTCGTGACCGCGAATGGGTGTCACGATCGTGAACAATGCTTTTTCTTCATAAATCTTCTTACAACTTTACCGATCTTTGATAGCTTCGATCCTGAGCCAAATCCTTGTGTTCCATGCATCTTTTTACACCTTTTTCATTCCTATTACATAGAATTCCATCTTTGATCATTTCACTCCCAAGATTCACCTAGTTTCTGCTCTTGCATAAAAAAAACTACATACCATGTGAAATCTTTTATATAAAGTATAAAATGACTCAAAACCATATCATTTTATGAATAAAAATATCATGATAATAAGTGTAACTATACACTTATCACACCCCCACACTTAGCTTTTGCTTTGTCCTCAAGGTAAACATAACAGAAGTGTATAAAATAGTATTCATGTCCGTACCTCATTTGGCGAAAGACTATTGTAGTGAGTACCACATTCCCATGTTGCATAAAGTTTAAGTAAAAGTTCAAAATTTCTCACAAATTAGTAATTTACAATTTATATAGTCTAGTTGCATACATTTGCTCTTAATGGAGGGTCAACCAAATCGCATCTTCATATAAGTGTTATATTCTTGCTCGACTATTTCCTTTTCTCAAGTATAGTATAAAGTATAAAGGACAAAGGGAGCACACTTTGGAAAGTTTGATCTCAAGGAATTTTTAGGTAACCTAGGATGCTAAAACACTCTTTGTGACTGCATTTTATGCTCCATATCACTCTCCCCTTTTTTTAGTGGTTGCATTTTATGCTCCATACCACTTTCTCTCATTTTTTTCTTTTAGGCATATGTTTTTGAAGTACAGATTCATACTTTACACCCATTTTTCATGCTATGCTACTTTTCTTTTTTTTCACTCATTGAATGGTTGCAATTTCTGCTCCGTACCATTCCTCACCTTTTGCATAACTCATTGGTTATCTTCTCTTTCTTTTGATTTTTTTCTCTTAATACCCTCATCCTTTATTGATCACTTTCAAAGTATTATGGCTATAGTTTCCAACACTTTAAATAAACTCAATACTTATATATAGGACGTATATGAGAATAGCATATAAAACTCATAGTAAGAACAATACTAGATATTACTCACTTAAAACTTATCGGTAGCATTAAACTAAAACTATATAACTTATACTAATTCATGTTGCATTGAAATATATATCGAAACTTGGTTGGAATGTTGCTTTTGAATGTTACTCACAACTCATCCTTGCCAAATACTAAATATTGTAAAAAAAACGCTCACACTTTCAACATGTGCTCATACTCGAAACATTTTGTTCGAAAATTTTCACTAACATCAAACTTGTAATACCTAACACTCATAAATAACCTTGGAACATATGTTAGTATAGTATAGGTATGGATAAAGTATACACAACACAAAATCAAGAAAAAATTTTCATTCTTCAATTTTCTATTTTATATAATTTTTTTTTTATTTTTAGGATTTTATACAAATGCCCCCCCACACTAGAGAACACAATGTACTTATTGTGAGTGACTTTATTAAAAATAAAAACATGAAAATCAAACACTAGTCTAAAATTTGAAAAAGAAAAGAAAAGAGTAAACCCGTTTATTGTGAAGGAGAATCCGAGGCCTGTGTCGCAATCGCGAAGGCCTGTCACGATCGTGATTTCCTTCAAAACAGGAACAGAAGGTTTGTTGTATAACTTCACAAGGGCGATCTATAGTCGTGATTGCGACCTTCTTTAATCCATCCATTTCTTCAATTTTTAGACTTAGTACCATAGTCTCCAGGTATTTTATCTCTAGAATGCACTTGCCTTCCCCGGTAACGGTGCCAAAAACTTGATCGCAAGGTTTTGACTATACTAGTTTTGATAGCTTTATATTCAATGACGGTGCCAAAAACCTTATTCCCCACTTTTCTACTGATATGATAAAAGTTCAAAATACGAACAGGTGTTGTCAATACCGCTTATCCAATAGAAAAATGGTGACCACTGCAAGTATACAATTTCGATTTAGTTTTAAAAAGATATCGATCCCATAAGGAAGGAATTTAGTTTTAAGGACCAACTAGAGTTATGGAACAAAAGATATAAGATAATTTGTTATTGAAGGGTTTGGATGATAGACTGATGAATAGACATATGCATGAACAGATTAGAGAAGATGTAAACTATATAAATATTCTCTAAGAACACGTATAGTAGAGAAAAACATGCAAAATCATCAAGGAGATTTCATACACTAGATTACTTCAACAAACACGGTTCTAGATGCCTATATATTCAATAATTCACCACAAAGGAACACATGCAATGACTTTTCTAGATCTAGGGTAAACAAATTATGACACTTATAAGAACCTGGATAACAATAATACTATGCTTAGTACGGGTCGCTCTCACATAGCCATATTTAGCCAGTTACCATTCAAAAAATGTTGGCTCACTAAACAGCGTTATAATCACAGATCCAGTGATTATACACAATCTTGTTAACCCTGAAATCACTCTTAAAGTTAACTTGAAAGCATATAACTTAATTAATATAAATGACGTAAGATGAAATATTCGT